>JAVQJG010259028.1:0-34710 GCA_036024015.1 Craterocephalus amniculus | reverse complement strand
AGAAAGAAAGAAAGAAAGAAAGAAAGAAAGAAAGAAAGAAAGAAAGAAAGAAAGAAAGAAAGAAAGAAAGAAAGAAAGAAAGAAAGAAAGAAAGAAAGAAAGAAAGAAATATTAATATTCCACAAGTTTGATCCGCTAAATGCCATTGAGGCATTCATGTTGCAAAAACCTCTAGGATTTAGGATAACATTTAGATATATTAACATTTTGAGCTGCTTTAGGTATGTGGGCTTATGAGAGAGACAGCAATGAATTAAAAATGTAATGTGTTGATATGATTGGTCGGCCGGTCCCTGGCTAAACCCACTCTCTTTCATCCATAAAAGAAAGGCCAGAGAGCCTATGGGAGCGCTCGGCTGTCTCCTCCTACGACATGCACGAAAGTTGGCCACTTAAACTACTTCCAGCCAGCCAGCCAGCAGACATTATACTAAACCCAAACTACACCAGGGGAAAAGAATAACACCGCATTTTCCTCAGCGCAGATCATTTAGGTGCTGCTCCTCCATTACGCAAACTTACCTCTTTAGAGGGTTTTTTTTTCTTCCGTTTGCTGCTTTTCTCTTCTCTTCTTCTTTTTTTGTTTGTTTTTGTTTCTGGCATTCACCTCGCGCCAGAGGAGAGCATCATTTTTATTTCCCCCCCGGTGCAAGAAGGGCTTGTCTCCGCCTGGGATTGGGATTTGACAGCATCAGCGCATCTTTTTAAACATTTTGAATTCATTCTTTTCTTTTTTTCTTTGTTCCCCCTTTTTGTTTTGCCTTGGACTTTCTGAGAGTAGCAGAATCGAGCAGTGTTCGGTTTTGTTTTTCGTCTGAGTAGCTGCAGGATGGCTACTTTACCAGGAACAGTGCCTCGAATGGTGCGTCCTGCCCCAGGCCAAAACTATCCCCGAACCGGCTTCCCCCTGGAAGGTAAGACAAGGGACAACTTGATTTTAATGTGTGAACTTTTGTTGATAAAACTCGCAACTTGTCCGGTTTGTCAGCTTGTGACACGGTTTGACATGCTGGGAAACAAAAAGAGATGGGTGAACGCAGCTGCAGTCAGAGATGATTAAAGTTAACCTCAAGTCATGGTCACATGGGAATTATAGTTGTAGAGAAACGGTCTATAACACCAAACCTGCCTGGATTTATTTAATAATATACTGAAAATAATTCAAACTCCATTTATTTATAAGTAGGGTACCTGAGTGAATTTATGGAGAATTAAAGACCAACTGAATCTGTCATATAATGTAATTTTTGCCTCAGAATATTTATACTTATAAATTTTATTCTCAATATTTGGAGTTTATATTGAAATATTCTGCTTGAAAGCATATTAAGAAAACTGTTTCATTAAACAACAAAATGCTGCAGTATAAATGATACTATATCGACCTCAAGATTTTCTATGAGAGAAAAACAAATGAAGGTTTTAGTTCATTTTCTGATTCAGCTTTGATTGTTAGCTTTTTAATCTAATGAGATTTTTTTGTTTTCTCTCTACGTTCGATGCCCATTGTTGTCAAGTTGTCTGAACATATGGGCGTAAAAAAGATCATTTTGTATTTGCATGCATTCGTGGAAACAGTTTTCCCATTACGCCCGCTTCGTGCTCAAGTGCTCTGGACTGAAATGTTCAAAAACCACGTAGCTCGCAAGTTACTCGAGCTCCGGGATTTGTTCAAGTGTCCTGCTGCTGGAAATGGCAATAATACACACAGCAAAGAGATGGCTCAAAGGATCACATCAATATTTGTACAGCATGACTAGGAATAATCAAGGTGGGGAGTGTCACCCTTTTTAGTGTCTCTTGAATGAGAAATTGCATCCTGAAGTGGCCTTGAATGCATCTTGTCAGCCAGACTGAGGCTGGCTGAATTTGGCACGAAATGAAAAATGTATAATATGATAATCTGCGTGCAATTAAAAGTCCCTGACAGATATGCTGTTGTTTGAACAAATTGCAACCTCACACTATGAAGATAATAAAGCTTTAGAGAACACATGTTGGGTTTTTTGTTTGGTTTTGGGTTTTTTTTCTTTTTTCTTTTTTTCTTGTGTTGTTTTTGAGACTGTTGCTGTTTATTGTGGCGCAGTGTCCACCCCTCTGGGCCAGGGTAGGGTGAACCAGCTTGGCGGAGTGTTCATCAACGGGAGGCCCCTGCCAAATCACATCCGCCACAAGATAGTGGAGATGGCCCACCACGGCATCCGACCCTGCGTGATTTCGCGACAGCTACGAGTTTCTCACGGTTGTGTCTCCAAGATCCTCTGCCGGTACCAGGAGACCGGTTCAATCCGTCCAGGGGCCATAGGAGGCAGCAAGCCCAGGGTGAGTGGCGATCCGTGGTCACTGGGTCACAGCAGCACGAGGACGGATACAGTTTGAGACATATTGGCTTAACACCTATATAAACTCAAATTGATGTTTGTGGCAATCAGAGATGTTACATCTCCAATAATTATAATGAAAACAACAACAACAACAATAATAATAAAAGTAATAAAATTATTATTATTATTATTATAAATTATTAAATAAATTATTAAAATACTTGTAGGCCTACTTCATGTTTAAGTCTACCTGTAACATCAGTTGTTGAATATCATGGTTAAGATAAACTTAAACTTAATAATAATATGTAGTTATTTATATTAAGAATTTAGCCAATATATTAACACGAATGCAAAATGTTGCACTCTTTAACATCCTCGAAAAGCATTCATTTTCTAATTACATAGAAAACGATAAATAGGCCACATCACGAGATGATTTAAATTTCTAAGCTACTGTTATTTAATAATTTTTTTATTGATAAAAACATTGCAGTTTTATTTGAACCTATGTCATTTCAATTTTATTATTATTCAAATGACATTCGTTGACACAGTATATACATTTTTTTAATAATATTTTTTAACTATGTTTTCTTTATTTCTTACGTTATATCAGAATTTATTAATTCAAATCAAAATTAAAATTCCCTCTCCTTCTTCGCTTGCCTTTTTCCCACTCCCTTCAACACCATTTCAAACATAAAGCAGGTGGCAACTCCTGACGTGGAGAAGCGGATCGAAGAGTACAAGAGAGAAAACCCGGGTATGTTCAGCTGGGAGATCCGGGATAAGCTGCTGAAGGACGGGGTGTGCGACAGAAGCACAGTTCCTTCAGGTGAGGCTTCATCTGGTAAGCTGCACTTTTTTTTCCCCTTACTACCAGCGAATAGACTACTGCAGCATCACTTCTGAATCAACATCACTATGAATCCGACATGTTTTAAGCCCCAGTTACTGATAATAAAACGCCTCAGTAAGCATACCTGCAGCTGTTTGACCCAGAAAAAAATCCCTGTTGAAATGTGGCTTCAGTGCTCCATGGTCACTTCATATTATCATGTTGATAATGTATTTTCCCCTCATTGAATAAGAATATATATTTTTTTATTATTTGAGATATTTTCTCAGCGCTGTTGCTACATCTGAAACTTTTCCTGTTCCACTTCTACAGCCCTCTAAAATGTATGATAGGATTATTATGGTTCTTTTATGGGTTTTAGGGCTAATCACCCATTTACCTTTTTGTTGCCATTAGTGAGCTCCATCAGCCGCGTTTTGAGGGCCCGATTTGGCAAAAAAGATGACGAGGATGACTGTGATAAGAAGGATGAAGATGGAGAAAAGAAAACAAAGCATAGCATCGATGGCATCCTCGGTGATAAATGTAAGTTAACTACAGAAAATATTTGTCTGAAATAACAAATTATTATTATTTAGAATAAACTGAAGATTTGTAAACAAGCAAATGTTTTCAGAAGACTTCCTACTTGACGTCCTCTTGGGAAATTGTCCCACATCCGAGCTGCAGCTAAACGCAGAGAATTTATTCCTGCTTTTAACTCCGAGCCAGCAGTTGTTCATTCACTCAATTATTTATGAGAGCCTTGGCAGAAGGTATTTAACTGCTGAAAATTAATTTGTGTAGCGATTTCCTCCTCATTCATTCACTCATTTAACAAACCTCTAAACGACAGCTGACAGTTGACCCGCTTCACAATCGATGTCAGTTCACTGACATTTCACCACTTGTCAGTTAAAGCAGAAATCAATGTTCAGAATATTTTTTGCTCTATTAGTAATGCTGCTAGGTAGCAAGAATAAAGCGATGCAGATATATGCTCTCAGTGTTTGTCAATAGTATATTTACAAGCCTACAACGATTTTAAAATATTATCTCTCTTGTGATTAGGCTACCAGTTTTTTTTTATTTTTTATTTTTTTATTATTATGTTTCATATGCTCAGAAATTTCGAAATATAATGTGACACATAAAATACGTGCATGATAAATTTTAAGTGAGAAGTTTGTGCGATTTTCTCATCATGGGTGATTGGAAATTTAAAGTGCAGTGAAGTGACATTTTACTAGAACACCTGATTTTTATTGTTGTATTTTATTGGTTTGAAGCTTGACTGTTAACCACGAAGCAAGAATTGAAGCACATCCCAAACTTCCTTTTTACTTTACGGTCCTTTTTTATGATCAATATGAATACATTCTAGATTTTTTTTAGACATAAAAAAGAAAAACAATACCCACCCCCACTACTCACGCACACAGAGAAAAAACTGCCTACAATTTTTCAAACTTGAAAATGAACTTCATGACCAAAACGTCCCCTCTATTGAGGCTTTTCTTAAGTGAAGAGTCTGGGGTACAAAAGCAAATCCTGGATGGCAGTGACGGCAAAAAAAGGAAAGTATGGGCCCGTCCATTCTCATTCAAAATGTGGAAAAAGAGAGAAAAGTTTGGACAAAGGCAAGAGGAGACATAAAAGGAGATGAATTATTCAATACGCCCCGCTGGTAGATAGTTTTGTAATTTTGTATAATGGCCAGTTGGAGAAGAATCGGTTGATGGCGTGAAAACGCTCTCCTTTTTTCTGACGCACCACGCATTAGTGTAAAGAGAAAAATGTCACCATTTTGTTGCAAATATCTCCAGTGTTCAAATTGATGAGATGTAAACCCTGCTGGCTAAAGAAAAAAATAACCGACATATTTTGCTACAGTGGTTCTTGTGCGCAACGGGCACAATTGATGGATGATGTGATCGTTTGACATCTAAAGTGTAAACTGCATTATCTTTGCATTTTTACTGACTTTCAACTGTTGGTGCTCAATATTCAAATAATGTGTCGACTTCGTTTTTTTCTAAGTGCTGCTTGTGTTTAAATTAAGATTGAATTACGATGCTATAAAAAGAGACGCGCCCTGCGCGTAATGCAGTTTAGACTACCAACATCCGGATGGCATTTAATAATGTTAATACTTATTAGAGTAAGCAGTGGAAACGATGGTTGCTGAATAGGTGGCTGTGTTCGTGCCGGGTGTAATAGCTTGAAGGCATGGTAAGAAATGTATTTATCCCCAATCAGCCCCTCACTCTCCGAGTTTGAAGCACAGCCCTTATGTGGAGAGGGGTTTTAAAGCAGATTAAATAGACCCTTTTATTTCTTTTCACTTTCATCTCAGAGCGGAGCTCACAGTGGCTCGCCCTGGGCACAAAATTCATGAGATTTTTTTTCGTTTACTTATCCAGATTTTAAGACTTTATTTATTTATCTGTTTGTTTATTAGGTCTGCGTATTTGATCTTCTGAGAGGTTACATCACGTATTTATCCCAGCTCTAATCTATATCTATACAAATGTGTACTTATACTCCCAACCCTAATACAATATTGTACATTTTATTTTGCTGTATATTGTCGACTGTCATGTTTTAAAAGGATGTAGTGGAAAGTGTTTTTTTTTTAAAACTCAACATGTGTGCATAAAAATCCACATTTCTTATCCAGTGTCTCGGGATCTCTCGATGCTGGTTCATTTACAATTTATGCAGAAGCTCATCCAAGATAGCCCGCTAAAGATTTGCATCTTTTGCGGGCGTCCTTTTGTTTTGCGTCACATCGGTGTAAAACAGAATAATTTGTCCGGCATCCATCTGATGTATATTGCCAAACCAACAGATGAGGTGTAGACGGGAGATGGACACTTCAGTAAATCGCAGGATTACCTGTCGTCCTCAGGCTAATTAAACAGATGCCAGGTGGGATTATTTCAGAACATCTGTGAGGAGAAATGACAGTGCCTCGGAGAGGTGTGAGGAAGAGAGACAGCAGATACCCAGGTTGACTCCAAGAAAGACCACCAATCGGAATGTAATTTATAAGGCAGATATTAGTCACGTGGGTTACAAAGATTTGGACAAAACAATTATCTGCACTTTTCCATTTTTAGCTGGATGTGATAGCCTATTGGAAAATGTTTCGCTCCAAGACCAAGTGAGACAAAATATCCCCAGCACAAGCATGTGTTTTCTGGAGAAACAGAGAAACATGCAAAAAAAATTAATTTCTGCCTACAGTGATGAAAGTGTGAAAAAAACTGTGCTTTTACACGTCACATTCACGCGCGCGCGCTCTCAGGCGCACATTTTCGCATACACGCCCGGTCTCTAAGTGTATGGTAATATAATGTAGCTATATTTCGGGTCTAAAGCCGCGCTGAATGAGAATGACAGGGGAATGAAGCGAGAGACCACTTCAAACAAATCCATCTGGAACAGTGTGTGAGAGAGATTCACTGAAAGTATGGGGAAGTTATTTAGCTATTAATAACGTTTTTTCCTCAGGCATTGAGAGTGACTCCATCTGCACTTTCTCGCAGCTATTTGGCTGGGTGGAAATTGAGGGAGACCCAAATGTTGGGCAGAGATAACATACCCATCATAGCCCAGACCCTGCGCTGTGCTTCACTGCATTAAACTCGGATTAACCTCCCCTGTCCCCGCAGCCACTAAAGCCACATTTCACTGGAATTTACATTGGTAGGCCTACATTTCATAAAGGGGGCAGGAGCTAGAAAGACATCACATGATCGACTTTATTATTATTATTATAATTATTATTATTATTATTATTATTATATTAACATTTAGGCTACCCATTAGCTGCATTTATTTTAATGGACAAAATTAGTTAGCCTAAAAATAAAAATAAAAAATTGGCTATTTTAAACTGGGCCTGTTTAAATGAGCCATAGCCTTTTACATTATTTTGATGAAAAAATAATAGTATAATAGTGTTTTTTCAATGGCTGAAGTGTGAAAAGTCAGCTCATAGTCCACTTAATCATACTGTAGGTCTGTACTTTCTATAGCCTATCTATAAGCCATGTAGGCCTATATTATAGGCTTTTACATTACATTATAGGCTATAGCTAGGCTACTATGTGCTATCACTGTAGACCTACATATAGGCCTACAGTGATAGCATCTGTATGCTATCCTAATTCACAGGGTGGCATCACAGGGTTACTACATTGTTGCTCTCTTTTTTGAAGCCATTGTTTTCCCTGAAATTTTAAGTCTCTTTTTTTGTTTGTTTTTCGTGATTTTTTGTTTGTTTAATTGGCCTAAGGCTAGTTTTAATTGTTCATTTGCACAGGTTGCCAGCCTATAGTCCAGACTTGTTAAGAGAGGAAAAAAATAGTTATATTAGTAGCCTATATAACTTAAACAATTGCCCAGTAACACCCAACTTGTATATGAATTCACTGATATATCAGTAGCCTACTGATATGCCAGTAACATCACACGGATGATTCATCCTCTGCAGTTAGATTTTATGTTTCTGTTAGCTTAGCCCAGGTTTGTATTTAAAGGTGGGCCTAATATGTTGCTCAGCAACCTCTAGACTACTGTATGATTATTTTTAATGGCCTGTTGATTGGTGGCACAATAACATGTAAATAATTTTATTTATAGTTTCTAAATGCTTGAAAGTACAACCTACATTTACAGCTATATAATAGCTATATGCCTTGTCAAAATGATGTAAACCCCCTTTAATTGAGCCTGTAATTTAATTAAATATCGCGAGAATTGAGGACGCACTTCACCAGTTAAAAAAATGCGCTGGTTCTACAAAGTAACTTGAGCAAACGTGCTACATAACAACATTAAACCCCCACCTTATGAGTAATGAACCTCTTTTTTAAGAGCGCAGTTTAAGCTTGTAGGCCTACAAACCCTGCGAGACATTACAGTGTCAGAAGCCTTAAGAGTCGACAGCATTGAGGAGAAAAAATGTAGTTGGCTTAAATTCACTCTGTACTGGCATTTGACTTTGATCACATGAGAAATATTCATGGAAGCACAAACACTAGCTCTGTCACCATTATCCAGGCTGACAGTGATACCTCTCAAGGCTGTCTATTAATTAAAGTGGCGCTTACCATGTGGGACGACTTCCTATCTGGGGACAAAAATGGTTTTTTCCATCTCTTGTGGGGCTCTTGAAAAGGGGCAATCTTTCCTCTCCAGCTTCTTGTGGGAAATTTAAAAGTGTACAGAGGAAGACATGGGATTTCTAGCTCATTTATAAAGACGAGTTTATAATCCTTTCCTGCTTAATAACTTAAAAGGATTCAATTTCTCCCCTCATTTATGGGGTTATGATCACACATTGTTAAACACAGATAGCAGCATTTCAAGGTTAACATTTCCTGCTCGAAAATATCAGAATATAAGCTGTAAGCCCATAGGTGCCCTTTGTTTAGCCTGCAGTTTTCCTTCATAAATGCGTACAGGCCCATTTTAGATGTTGTTACTATTAATGTGATAACAACGACGACGCCAATGAAGACCAAGTTGATAAGATGCTTCTATGCCACTGAGCGTTTTTAAAATGATGTGATATTTAATTATAGCATATAATTTCACCATCGAGAATTAAATTCAGTAGGCTTACGCAGGCTCTGAGGATTGAATGACTGGTTGGGGGTCTCAAGCCATACGAGACAAATTAAAGAGGAAGCGCTGCCCTCCAGGTATCCTGTCACAACAGTAGGGTGCTTCAGCGCGTCTCTCATTTCTGTCTGTGTTTTATTCCGCCAATTTTCACTATGGGGCTCTGGGATCCTGCGCCGTGCCTGCAGGGCTGTGGTCCAAAAGAAACAGAAAATCTCAATTTCTCATCTTCTTCCTTTCCTTGTGTTTGACTTTCTCTCCCCCCTCCTTTCTTTCTCTTTTTGCTCACGTACGTGCGTCATGTCAACAGGTGTGGTTTTTAAAACTTAGTCTTAGAAATGCTGTTTAATTTTATAATTGTATCGTTTCTTTTTGTTAGAGGTATTGTATATTCTATGTTATTTTAAGTGAGGGTTTAAAGAAATAAAGCTTTTTTTTCAAAATGTTTTTTCTTTTAGAAAATTAGGTTGCATTAGATGCATTTAAAAATTATTTTGTGGAACTTCTTTCAATGATCAACTAAACAGTATAACACTTATTTTTTGAGTATAACCAAATAACAAAAATAACAATTATTTCTATTGGCCATTTTGTTTTTGTTAGCAGCCCCACTGACATCCTATCAAACATATTTCCACTTAAGGCGTTTAATGTATTCCCAAATTGCCAGTGCTTTGTTAGCATTAATGTTTAATTGGCTGGAAGAAGATGAATGAGGCTGACAGGAATCAGCTGTCCAGAGATTCCCCTGTGAGTCTGACTCGGAAATCATAACCTGACCAGCTTTTCCTCCTCTGAAACCAGCTCGTTGAACTTGTCACATCTAATTAGGGTGTTAAAACGCGCTGAGTGGATCGGTGGGAAACAGTAGGTGGTTGGTCCGGGGCAGCCAATAAGGGCTTTTTGGGTCAGAAGATGGAGGAGGAGGGAGAGAAGGGGGGTTGGGGGATGGGGGGGGGGGGGGTGAAGCTGCGTCGTTGGATATTTATTTCGATAAATTGGACCGCTGCTGGCTTTTTATTTCTAAGAAGCCCTCTCTTTTTCCGCTATTACTTCAATTATGGCCATCCGACAGGCAGCATGCGTGGACTGTGGCCCTTGTTTTAATTAGGTATGAAATTAATTAGAGTTGACATCTATTAAAGACTTATAAGTTTGGCAAAAAAAAAAAATTCCCGACAATGTTTAAAGGTATAACAGTGGATTAATGGCTAACACCCAAAATTACATTTCATTGCGTTCCATCATTTCACTGCTGCCTATCTAACAGGTGTCAGACAATCTGTGAATTCAATGAAAAATTTGGGTTTGAAGAACATTTAGTTGTTTTTATTCACTTCTTTAAATTAACATCTAGAATCGCCAATGCAAGCTTTTGAAATATAAATCCAAATGCGTAAACTAAAGTGTCCCTCTTTTTCAGCTGCTGTCATCTTTTATAGTTTAACTTTAACTTTTTGAGCTACCTGATAGCCACTAACTTTTTATAAAATGGGCAATACAACTTTGTTGTATTTCCATTTCTAGAAGCTTTCTCTCTTTTTTAAAGAATACTTTTTTCTTGTATTGCTTTTATTTAAAAAAAAAAAGCCCTGTGATGTCTGACAGCCTACTCTCACCATTGTTTGGCGAACAGCCGCTAGAAGAGGAAGAGAGAAAGAAGAGGGAGGAGAAAAGGCCCTTCTGTTATTTTCTGTCTTGAGACTTGCTGCATAGGCTATTCAGGCAAGTTGATGAACTCCTCCAAAAAGTTTATTAAGGGGATGAAAACAATAAGAACTAAAGCCTTTGGGTGCCTGGGCAGACAGTTTATAAACTAGCTGCTATTGTGCCTCAAAGGCAGATGCATGAATACTTTTGAATAGGGGCCTTCAAACTGACACGATCAGGCTGGACAGCAGCAGTTTTAAAGGGAGACAGGGTGCTTCTGCTGCAGCTCAGATCTCTGCCTTTTTTTCTTTTTTTGCATTAATGTACATCTGTGAAAGAAGGGAGGAGGAAGAGGAGCTGGGGACTGTCTGTCATAGCCACTGGTGTTTCTCTTTGGCTTAGTATTTTATCTGTTTAGAAAATTAAAAGATTTATGAGTGAAAATAGGTTATAGATCGTGCAAATGCAATCTTAGCAGAAGCACAGCATATAGAACTTGTGTAATTTTCCTGTTTATCTATTCACAAAGAAAACAAGTAATGTTCAAATGTCCAGAAATGAGTATCAGTATGAAAGAAGATGGTCCGCTGTGTATCATGGGATTGTTTCCATATTGTCTTTTATTTCTGATGTGCAAAAATGCACAAGCTGTTATTGAGGTTAAAAAAACAACACAGTGTGAAAATGTTCGACTAAAGCTAAATCTGAACCAAAAACATATCAAATTCTTGATCAAATGAGCACCCACAAATTTGTTCTGCACTTAAGCAGCGCACTGTAGATTCACCGCTGATGGTTTTTCTTTTTTCCTCTTCTTTTTTTTTTTTTTTTTAATGGAGCACACTGGTTACGCGCACTCAAGAAGATACATTATTCCTCTCCTTTTCAGTTGACAATAGACTGTCACTCTTTATCCTCCTTCCCTCCTCTGTCCCTCCCTCTCCAGCTTTCCCTTTTAGTCCTCTCAGTCTCTGGCTCTGTGCCTCACAACATCAGAGGGAGTCCAGTGATTTGTGACCCCAGCAACCCACACTTAATCTTGCTAAAGAGGGGGAGCATCCAGTTTACAGCTTGGTGGGCCCCAAATAGGCCAAGCCTGCTCTGGCAGGTGTCAACATTAGCAAACAATTGGTCCCCAGTCCCATGCCCCATACCCCAGTGCGACACTGAACCTAAACTATTTGAGGCTCGCTGAAAGGAGCCACATAATAGAGAATGTTGAAGGGAGGAGAGGAGGGGGAGGACAAGGGAGAGATTACACTCTCAGACAGCTATTAGCAGGGATGAGGCTTTTCTAAACAAACAAACAAAAAGAAGAAGAAGAAGATCAATACTGTGTTAGTTTACCAAGTGGAGTCATCATAGTGGCTTTGGAGTATTTATTTTCTGCTCTATTGTTTTTCTCGACTTCTCAAACGTCTGTGGGCCGTATTGGCAATCCAATTAAGTTTTTAGGGGGTCCCTGGGAGGCCTATTTCTTCTCCCAGCCAGTTGTGTGTTTGCACTTGCAGTGGGCAGCTCATTCACAGATTCGGTGCTGTAATGAATCCTGATTGGCGAGTATTGCCTTCGATGGTGGACAATGACCGAGCTGTCCAAAGGGAAAGCAACATTCGGGGATGACAGAGCTCTGCTTAGACTGCAATCTCTCTACTTCATTAGACAGAATTGTCTTTGCGCAGAGAGCGGAGGAAATGGAAAGGGAATGGGTTGACATGTGGACTGTTGCTGCTGTTGAGTGGGTATGTGTCCTGACAAGAGGGCCAATGTTTTTTTAAAGGCTATTTATTTATCTCTCACTGTCGATTCCTAGCCATGCCATGAGGAGAGACAAGTGTTCCCAGCAGAGGAGATCAGTTATAGAGGTTTTAATGGGAAAACCTATGGCATTTGTTATTGGACAGGAATCTCATTTAATTGCTTTTAGTTTTTTTTTTGGTGCGGTTTCCTCCTCACATCCAGCAAAGAGGGGGAAAAAAGGCTAAAAACAAACGTCACTCATTCTGCACATATCACTGAGTAGCCTTTATTTTCTTGCACTAAATAATTGTAAATACCTGACCTCAAGTTCTCTTCAAACAATGGTGCTTTTTGTTAGAGAACATTGACAACAACATGCAATCCAGCCCATCTGAGCATCTGAACGTCACACAAAGTACAAAAAGTCCTTAACATAGACTGTAGATAAAATGAAAACATTAAATCATATGGCTCATTCCTCCTTTTTTGTAGGTAAGCTGTCGAAGAGGGTGCGCAGTTTGTAGCAAATCCAGCTCTAAGTAGTATGAAATTAAGCATGTAATTTCATAAATTGTAGTAATTTTGCCTAATAACTTATCTACCAGACAACTGAAATGTTGTTGCCAGCTCGCAGATAAAGTCTCAAATTCGACATCATGCTTATCAGGACATGCACTCAAAATATATAAATCATGTTTCCATTGTTTGCATTTTCCCCTTTGTAGTCTAGAAATATGAAAAATGACTGAATTCAACTGAATGTGTGGAAATTAAAAAAAATCTACTCTCTCTGTTCCCACCTTTATGAAGTTCTTTGGAATATTATCTCTTGTTCAATGGAATTTTCTGCGTGTCTGAGTAAAAAATTTAAGATGAACACCGCAATAATAAGCAAGACATTTGCAAGACAGATCTTTGTCTTTGCGATAAATCCATTGTCATTATCCTAAACAATGGCGGATCATGGAATGAGGAGTACAGTAGATCAGGACATCTCAGGCTTTGTTATGTACATGGTAAATTGTGCGACAGATGAGCGGGTCAGAGCCACATAATTTAGTGAAAGAAATGTAGTTTCCTCCAATTCGCCTTGCCAGCTAAGGTTGTCAAACTCTGACAGCTGGCACTGATCAGGACAGTGTGTTGCATTATGACCGTCCGCTGGTTACCATGGAGCTGCATTAGAAAAGACAAAAAGCATTTCTGGCTAATTTTATTACAATACAGGAATAGCCCACATAATGTGCAACAGTAATTATGTTTAGCACAGTGCGCCCGCGCTCTCCCTCAGTGATGAATGAGGAACATTGACCATGGTCTGCTAGTTTAAAAATCGCCATTAGTCTATGCTACTTAGGGCCAGAACATTTCACATTTTATGCTCTTGATGTGCTGCACCGTTGAAATATTCATTTGTTTTTAATTGTGTGCTTGTTTTTTTGTTTTTTTTTCATAAGCACAAAGGCAATAAACATGTTCCCTATGTGTTGCAAATCAGAAATGTGTTTTTCTCCTAGCAAGTTAAAATGTGAAAGCGCTTGTCCAAACAGTGGGGTGGAGCTCCTGTCCTAGCAGATAAAATAACAACTTCAAATGTTGTCCCCTCTTTTCAACTAATGGGCTTATTTCTGCATCGTCAGTCATTCTCTCCTTGGGGAATACGTAGTCGGGGTATAAAAAGCTTTTCTACTGTGCACATTACAAGCCCTCAATATGGAAGACTCTCTGAAATTAATACCAAGTACTGTAAGCTTGACTGTGCCCAGAAAAAAAAGCTCTTTGCAGGAAATACTCATTAGATTGTTATACATAAAGCTATCTGCTAACAGTCTGTTTACTTACTGTACAGTCTACAAAGATTTTGTGAAGTATTAGAGTTTTATGTTGTGTCTGTAAATATGAGGTTTTCATAAGTTTTTTGAGGATTTGAAGTTGAAAAACATTTTCTCATTATTGAGGTTCATGATAAAGATGATTCAGTGTTAGGATCTACAGGAATAACAGAGGATTATCTTATATTTAAACTTATGAATCAAAAGCCAAAAGGAAACTTTCATTCACATTGTTCACCAGGGGAAAAAATAACAAACTACAGGCTTTGTGTTTATTGATAAAACATTCTGAGCTCTGTTCACATCCATTCTTGGCTTTTTGTGTTGAAGTTTCCACCATTTCTTCTCCCACTAACTCCTCTTTCCCTCCTAGTGTTCTTGATATCTCAAACTTTTTCACAATATTTGCTGCCCATCCTTGTCCAGAAAATTAGGAGACTTCCCTCGGGCGAATAAAAATGTCCACTGTGCATTCCTATACGCTGCCCAGTAATCTCTGCTTGGCTTTGTCGAGAAAATGATTTGTTCCTCCAGGAGACCTCGGCTCACAGCCCTGAGACGTAGCTGTTTGATTTCCTGCGTAGGTTTTTAGAGCTTTTTGCTGGGGGACCGGAGTTCTAGCTTCAGTGCCATTTGGCAGAGACCCCCATGGGCTCCTCTTTACTTTCTTGTGCTCTCTTAATTTCATTACTTTCGCTGTGACCTCAATTAGCAAAGACTCGGGCTCAGGCAGTGACATTATGCTCAACAGAAGAGGAAACCTGATGTGAAGTAGGGGAAGTAAGAGGTGGCATTAAGGTTCACATTTTGTATCCTCTGAAGTGTTTAAGGGTTCATGTGATGCTTTTGATCCCATATAATCTGGCTTTGTTCTTCAGCACTGACATTGTTGGAGAAGTCTTAGTAATTTAGCAGATACATTCATACTTGAAAGATGACAGCTGGCATATTTGCAGTCTTTGAAGTATATTCTTCCATACATTGAAGAATATGTGCAAAAAAATGATTTACATTTTTAAAGCAGTTCATGTAAACAGCGTGCAGGAAACAAACATTTGCCTTATGCACGGAGAATGGCTCAAAGTCAAAAGCAAACATTTATATTGTTACTAATATCCCACATTTAACCAGCAGTATATGAAAGAAAAAGAATCCCAACCTTCTAGCCCTTCACGCTTTCAAACTCAGGCGGCGCAGAGGCATGGGGAGTCAATATGTCAGCGTTTATGGATGCCCTGCAGAGCTGCACAGGGCTGTCAGGGCCCTATTCATGCTCTAATGGCCCCCTGAGGAGCTCGTCTCTTCGGGCTGAAAAGGCCGGGAGGCCCAGTGGACGCCCTGTTGTTGAAGGTGAGCGTACGCTCACATGAACGCGCTGCGCCTTCATCCACATGACAGGAGCCATGAAAGAGCATCGCTCTCGCTGCATCTCCCTCCCTGTCTCCTCTGCTTTCTCTTGCGCACCCCCCACCCCACCACACCCCACCCCCCCCTGCCTCCTCACTTTCTCCCCACCTCAAACAGAGAGAAGGGGGCTAATTGTTTGTTGTGAGAGCCAAAGATTATAGAGCCGCCCATCTTTCTTCCTCCCTTGCCTTTTTCTCCTTCTTTTTTTTTTCAGTCCCCCTACTCCTTTTTACTCCTTTTTCTAAAGACTCTGATTCTGTCAGAGATACAAGAGAAGAAAAGTGTTGGAATTTTCCTGAGGAATGTCTACGTAAGAGAGCCTAAAACTCCCTCTCGAGTTGAGTCGCAAAAAAACAGAGCGCTGTTTTTTAGTTTCATCCGACTGCTGAGACTCACTGACGTTTGCATAAAGTTGTAAAATATGTGTAGATTCAGTGTAAAGTTGCAAACAAAATCTCACAGTTCCTGCCTTCTGTTCTCACTTTCTTAAGTTAAAATAAGTTTTGTCACAAGTGTCCTTGGTCCTCTGCCATCCGCTATAAACCCATAATTGACATGATAAGCATGAGATAAAACTGAAACTACTGACATCTGTCCATAAAGGTGAGCTGAGAATGATTTTATTTTAGATAGGCCATGGATTTTTAATGTCCTTATGTACACTTACACATCTCATCCAGATTCAATTTCAGCTAAATGTCAAATTACAAGCTAGAGAAGGTCACTCACAACCAGAGGAAATTGATGATGCATTTTGGCTTGTTACCAAATCCAAGTAAACAGTTAATTTGATTTTACCACATTTAGTATGTTGATCCGAATATTTTAATCTAATATTTATGAATAAATTCGAACTGTGCTGACGCTGTGCTCACTTTTAGAGCTTTAAATTTATTTTCCACTTACATGGAGATATCCACAGGAAAAGATTATTCAGAGACAATCAGCCTTTAAACTGCTTTGATTATCGCTATCGTCTATCTTGTATTCACATAAGGGTCCTATCTCATACATCCTTTGGTAAATGCCGTGAATCGAATGCCTCCTTTAACTTGGCAACCCCTTTAGGATGAACAGGCAAGTGTATTAAACAGAGATGCCGTACCATTCTCAGAAAAATGCAAATTGGGAAGTTGTTAGTTATTTGATGTTGCTGCACGATTCCCCCCCGCCCCCGAAACATCCCTCCACTCCAGTGTTGGTGGGTGAATTGCATGCAGTCCTGAGGACAGGCAGGGCTGTTTATATGCAGGCCTGGAGCAGAGAAGACAGCGCAGAGACAGATGCATGTCAGAGATAGCAGATCCCATCTGAGGCAGATGCCTCTTATCACAGGCCTGTTTGCATAATTAGGCCTTTTGATATTCACCCCCTCTGACTGACAAAAAGTATAATTGCAGTATCAAGTACGACAAAAGGTAGGCACAAAATAAACAAGTCAACATAAATAGGGAGAAAAGATGCGGTGTTATTTTTGTCCTGTGGGAAAAAAAGAGGGAGGAAAAAACAGCATTTTTAACTAAATCTGCTGTCAGTCACAGTCAACTGGTGTGACTCGGTGCTCAGAGGCTGGTCCTGTGAATGCCTGCAAAACACAGAGCGTGAGGCCTGATTGTAATTATGCTGGAACTAATATGCTTTTCAAAATGAGCCATTATGAGCTAATGCTGCACTGCCAAAGCCCTGTCTGTTTTTGTCCTTCTGTCTTGGATAGTTTGCAAAGGTATTGCTGATATTGAGGCCATGGGTTATGAATATGATGTATCAGAGAAAGACTACGATGAATGCTTTTTTACTTCAGGCTTGTGCTGCAAGGTGCACAGGTGATTTAGAAATGAGGGATTTAAAGCTCCCTTAATGCTGCAAATATGATTTTTTTTTTAAACTTTCCTAAAGGTAAAGGTTGCATTTGACCATCTTCCTTTTTATTTTTCTCTCGTTATACACGTGTGACATAGTGGACTTAAATTTTATTCCAAAATTTTAACCAAATCTTTCTCTTTTAAACATTGTTATGAGGTTCTTTCTACAAGAATCTCTTAAATACTTGTTGAAGACATAGACTTGTGAGATTTAAGTTGTAATGATGAGTCTTCTTTGAGCACACTCATAGCTCTTGTATAGTTTAAATATCCAATGCATAAATTAAGCTATAAATTTCAACAGCCTGGTCAACATGAAGTTTATTGGTGTTGTTACATGCAACCTTACAGATGAATTGGTTAATTGCCATATTGAGTGAACAGCTGTCCATTTAATTAGCATTGCCTCATCATCTCAGAGGTAAAGGTGGAGGGCTGGAGGAGTCCGAGGGCTTGGAGGGAGAAGATGAGGAGCCCTGAAGGAGCGTAGCAAAGAGATGGACCAGGAGGGGGGTTGGTGTGAGGGCTGGTTTTTGAGGAAACAGGGTGATGAGGATCCCATCTGCCCTGTGGTCTGTCTGCAAGGTCAGCGGAGGAGCATCGGGGGCGAGAGCAGGCTTTAAACCTCACAGTAACCTTAAAACTATTAACTAACAGCTCAGGTCTTTCAAGAGCAGGAGCTGTGTTTTATCTGAAAGGTCTGGTCAGAATCAAAGCATCATTCAAGCAAAGGGTGAAAAGAACTCTTCACATCTGCAGAGTCAATTTGTGGCTTGGAGATCTCCTACACTAATTAAACAGGGTCAACCAGCTGTTTTCACTGCAACATAATAATTGTGGATTCTAGTCCATTGCATAATACCTGATATATAACTATCATTAAATGTTAATTGTATTTATTTGTTTTGTCATTTGGTTTAAGTAGTACCTGTAATAGATCACTATCTGATAGCACAGTCTTTCACATAGACCCAAAACCAAAGGCTAACCAAGTTAAAAGATCTTATGTGCAACAAATTTTAATTGTGTCCTCTTTTACCCATGATAAACGTTTCCAGTTTAATTATATCCAGGTTGGTAATTGTGTAATCCGCTTTTATCGAACACTCCATTGCACAGAAAAAAATTAGAAAGTAAAAGAAAAAAATCATCTGGAAGATGGAGATTTGCATTTGCTTGCTTGTCATTATCAATTGCTTAGATTTACTAATTGCATAAAATGCAATCCACTATTGATCCGCAAAATCATTTGGCTCTTCTGTATTGAAAGCCTTTCTGTCAGAAGCCGTGAAAGGTAGTAAAAAGGGGTTTAAGGTAGCGTTTACTTAAACTGCCCCCGGTGTTATTCTAATCTTAATCAAGCATTTACCTTGACAAATCCGAGTGTAAACCTCATTAATTCCTATTTATAATTGTACAATTTTAAATCAATATTGAGGTAAAAACCTTTAAGGGGCCCTGGAGGAGAGTACACAGCACTAATTGTGCCCACTGGATTGCACATAATGAGATTCTAATTGGGCAATAACTAATGAGACAAGGCATGATTGGTTTATCAATATCCCATGAACCCCTGAATGGAAATTACAGCAGTCGTATAATATAAATGTCTAATCGGAGAGTACATTTTGTGCCTGGTAAGCCTTTTAAGAATTGACCTTAACAGCCCTGCAGGGATTTTATTCAGTCTTACTTTGTCTTTCTTTATTTAGGCTTCATTCAGCAGGAAACGGCTTGAAAGGTGGTTGCTCTCTTTGCGTATTTCGCTCGCGTTCGCTGATGTGTATTCAAACCCCGTCTCACATTCTGTCTTAGATCAGCAATGAGAGCAGCCATGTGTTTCGAGACATTTTCTTCTCTCTACTACCCCAAAATAGTCTGCATATAGATGAGTTTAACGTCCAGCCTTAGTCCCATTTGGCTCCATACAGCATGTGCCGGGTTCCATTTCCCCTTACTCATTACAGGCAGGGCTGTTGACCTTGCTTCTAGTCCATGTACAAGAGCAGATGTGTTGGCTCTACGGGCTTAATGATGAGCAGCACTGCCAGCCATTGTCGGCTGAGGTTTATCACTCATTAGCCTGGTAGCATGCTAAATTTGACACAGATTGTCACAGAGATTTACTCGCTACATAAAGTCGGCGCAGGCGCCTCAAACAAAGGAAAGGACGAGGAAAAAGATTGAAGGAGGAGAAGTGTTTGGTGTCTCTCTCAGAAGCCCTTTGAGCTAGTGTTGACTGTGACCCCAACATGTCCCTGTAGGGACACGGAGGTGACTTTGGAAAGTGATCTGCAGACTGCCGGGCCAGTCTCAAGTGTCGTCACGGCGAGTTACCGGGCAAATGGATACACGCATCCTCATGAAAACCAACAAAGGGATATGTAGTGTATGTACATATTCAACTTTGTATGTTCAAGGGTGTTCTGCAGCAGAGCGAGCCTGTGCTTCAAGAATCAATCTTTATTAAAAAGGATAAGACTGAAGAATTGATTTAATGAATGCGGCCTCATGTCCTGCGGCCACATGTAATCCGCAGAGAATCATTGAGCATGAGCTATGGGGGACAAAAAATGTTCGTAGAAGACACACAGAGTGGCCTGTAATGATAGTCTCCATATAATCCCATAATTCCTTGTTTAATTAAACTCTGGAGCTGGCCTTGAGATTTCGCCAGCTCTGTTGCTCTTTTGTTCTCACAGTTGTTATTTGGAGGCAAGGTTTGAGTATTCTTTTGTCCACTTATTCTAAAAGATTGGACTAGAGTGAGTTGCAAACAAACCAGAGCCTTTGAACAAAGAATTAGACTTGGGGGAACACTCAGGTGAGCTTTTTTTTTTTATTGGAGCTGCATGGCAAAGGGGACCTCTGTCAGAAGCAGAAATCTCTTCATGCACCCTTTTCTTCAATATCTGCCTTTATTTTCCCTCTCCCACACTTTCTGGACTGTGCATGATGCAATCCCACAAAGGCCTGGAGCAACACTGGCACATCACTCCGCCTTGTCAATGTCTCAATGAGAAAAATTATGAAAATAAGAATTTTATGACATGAAATGAAAAGGGCCATGTAGTTTGAATAGACATGCAGAGGAGGTGAAATGATGCAATTTTCTAAATTCAGTTATAATGGTAATGTGCAATGGTAATACGTATTTGCTGTCAGAAATTTCCCTGTCGGCCCGGATTGTACTGCTTTGTGCTGTATCTATGTTCCTCGAGCGAAAATTCAGCTTAGTTGAATGCCTAAAAAGTAATGTAAAATGTGCTCTAATTCATTTAATGACAGCAGATGGAAACACATGGGACTGAATGGTTTTGGTGTGATATTGTGCTCTATTTTACACACTTTGGCTGAGCTGTGTATGAGCAGTGTGCCCTGGGCCAATGACAGAGAAAAGCAGGGTGAGGAGCAGCAAGGTGGCCTGTGCAGATTAACCCCTCTACCCACCAGCACCACACTCCCCTTCAGCTCTCAGCCTTCACAGCCTCTGGGGCCCCCATCTCACAGGCAAGATTGTATATCAGGGCCTCCTCTATATTAAATAAATATCCACAGATTAAGATAATATTCTCCCAGTTGTATATTCAGAGAAGGGTTCTTGTCATTTGAATCCCCTCTGAAGCCCGCCCTCCTCTCTTGAGTGACAAAAGAGGCCCTTTTAAAATGCGATAATGCTTTTATTTTCCACAAACACCCCTCAGTTAATTCTCATAAAAGACTTCTTAACTTGAATTTTGTTACGTGATCACACAGATGGACTTCTGTCCTTTTATTTTCACCTCAGGTAACCGCACAGACGATGGCTCAGATGTGGATTCGGAGCCCGACTTGCCGCTGAAGAGAAAGCAGAGGCGCAGCCGCACCACTTTCACCGCCGAGCAGCTGGAGGAGCTGGAGAAGGCTTTCGAAAGGACGCATTACCCCGACATCTACACCAGAGAGGAGCTGGCTCAGAGGACGAAACTCACAGAGGCGAGAGTACAGGTTAGACAAACAGCAGCAGAACTCAAATTGATAAGTGCAGACATGGTGAATAGTAAGTCCGTGTGAAAGCTCAGGCTTATCTCTGAGTGTAGCAAGTCAGGTGTTACTGATTTCTTTTGTGACGGCATGGCAGAAAAATAAGCGACCAGCATTTGCTCATTTTGGAAGGCAACGAACCTGAACCCTATTGTGGCAAACTCCCGTAATACGCTGTGCTGCTGTTACAGGGAATATTGTGAAATACATAAGCAGTTGCAGGAATATAACTAATACAAAAACAGATGGTGATACAGTAAATGTAGATTTCTTTGTTTCTTTAAAACTTGCATGCACAAACCCGTAAACTCATTTCTGAAGGGAAAAAGCTTCATCTGTTGTGTGCAGCCCTCAAATAGAAACAAAGGTCACAAATCATAATTCTGAGGCAAAAGGCAACATTCTCCTCTAAAATCTTAACATTTTCCCTCTTTTACCCATGGCAATGATGAATTCATATATCAGGGCCACGTTTCCCCTTTATTTTATCATATTTCACAGTGAAATGTAAGGGAGTTTGCTGCCTAATATTATCCTTCATGTTCAAGTACTTTGACAGAAATATTTCCTTCCTTCACACCCCAGACCAGGGGAGCCTGCTCTGACAGCCTGAGTGCCCCGCCGTCATAGATTTTAAGATTGAAGGAAGATGTGTACAGTAGAGTTACAGCAACAGCTGTTCTTCCAAAGATGGAGAGGGGGAGAAAAAAAGAGGAGAGGAAAGAAAGGGAATGCATTCCTGATGGATTTCTCATTTCGGCCTTTGGCCAGAATCTCATCCCATCACTTTCAAGCTTGCCGCTGCTTGTAAAACCTTCCACATATCACACAGGGTTCTTCATCCTCTCTAGGGACCCCATGCCCCGACAACAACATTAATCAATCAGCCGCTTGTAAAAAAAAAAAAAGAAAGAAAGAAAGTCTGGGGCACCCCTCTCTTCTTACCACGGTCCTTCACACTGACTCTAAAATCGCCCCCAAACTCCTCACCGCATGCTAACTGTTCATCACACTACAAACACACAGTTTTGGTAACTGATTCCACACATGTCTTTGTCCATCTTGAAACCCCCCAACATGCGAGGGTGTCCAATATGTCTGAGTGTTTAATGCCTCACTCAGGGAAGCAGAAATTCATCTCACGGCTGTTTGCTTTCTCTTTGGATTAAGTGTACAGTGTTTAAATGGAGACAAGAAGAGGAAAAGTGAAGGTTTCATTAGGGATTTTTATTGAAAGTACGCTCTAACACATTTTGATAATATTGATTTAGAAGTAAAATTAAATCTTGGATTTTGTAGATTGAGTTAAAAAACAGTTATCGTATCATAAAAATAGCCGTAGAAGCGACCAAACTAAATGTTTTGCCTCATAGTTAGAATTATAATAAATGTCAGGAAAACAAATGGATTGATTTTGTGCTTCATGGAGTCATAGCGAAGGGCAGCAGCACTTCATTTGAAGAAATAATTCATGCCCGTATTAACACCTGAGTATTTATGGAGCGGCATGCCAAATGTTTATGGAGTAGCATGCCAGATAAGTGGCTAAACATGAGAGCAAGAGAAGAAAAGACATCTGAGTGACTGCTGTCTCTTTGCAGTTAGATAATAGACTTAAATGATGTCATGTGAAAACCTGAGGAATTTGAGTCATGGCTATAATTTGTTAATGATGTTTTCCTCATAATCTAATTCTTTGAGGCTTTGAAAGTCTCTAAAGGTCAAGTCAAACTTAATTTTCGGAGAAGGTTACGAAGAAAAGAGTTCTGGCAGCCAAAATAAATAATACCCAAAGTGGTGCTACAGTTTGTGCGCTTCATGGAATATGTGGTTTTATAACTGCAGCTTTAGTAGAAGCCCGAATGCTTTTATTTATGCATTTCAACAATTTCACTGTGGTTTGTGAAACTGATTCTTGATATCTACTGGGTAACCTTATGAACGCATTTAATGTCATTCGTGAACACCTGTACAACCAATATAAAACCGAATGTGGAAGAGTGTCCTTGTAATGTAAATTCGCTGGTGTGTACATGAGAAGCTGTCCACCAGCTGGGCTTCCACATAGGTGCCCAAATGGCCCTTTACAAAGCAGGAGAGAGGAGACCCTTTGGCCCGAGCGCAAAGCTTCTCCAGGACAGCTGCAATGACGCATCTTCCAGATGTCGTTCACAGACTATTCGCAGTTTGAGGCAGAGGATGGGGGGGTTTGGAGGGGTCTCACAAACTCATATTTTAACTTGAAAATGTGCGAGCTGTCATGGTTCACTGTTATCCGTTTGTCATTAAACATGGTGATAATGTGGAAAGCAGTTTTTAGGTCGAGTGCAGAGGTAAAGCGTGTGTGTGTGTGTGTGTGTGTGTGGGGGGGGGGGGCCTCTGTAAACATCATGGCCTCCCTGGCGCTCAAAGCAGCCCGATGAGTGAAATGGCTGAGTTGTCCTGGACGTGACGAGTGTTCGGCTTAGCACTGACTCGCAACCTAAACTCATGAACAGAGCCAACTCCCCCCGTGTCTGCCCCTTCGCCTGCCATTTTAAGACCCTCTCACCATCTATCTTGATCAACCCTGCAGCCCCCTTTCAGCGGAGCTACCGGAGCTCCTTCACCACCAGCAGCCCTGCGATGGTTTTATCACCCCGGCTGACAAATTGTGGGATGTGATCCATATCTCTCAGCAATTAGTTCCAGGCTGTCTCAGTTGGAGGGGATGTTGCCAAGTCTACCTTCACTATATCCTCCGCTGATGCGGTGCGCTCTGCCACTTTCCATCTGATAACCCCTCAGTTTTAACAGGAGCAGGCAGCAAAGCCGGCCATGAGAGCATTGTTCACATTCGCTCCCTCTGAGAGGAGGACCAGGTGGGGGGGTGGGGTGGACGGAGGATGGGGAGATGCACAGGCAATAGGCAGCAGGTCGCTGTAAATCAGCGCTTACAGATGAAGCAAATTACATTCGCCTCCTATTTAGACTGAAGTTTTTAAGAGACTGGCTCCTGAGTCTAGGCTGCAGCACTGCAGCTCAGCACGCCGCTGTCGGCTCGCTTTACCAAATCTGTCACATAGGTCTTCTTTCATTACCAATAAACATTCTGCATGTAGCTATTATAGTTAGTGGAATCTAATAAGGCATAAGCATTGCTTTTTACGAAGCGTGCAAATCAATTTGGTAAAAAGTTTCTTTCTTTATCTGTGGCTTGTGCTGGCCTGAATGAGAATACAGGAAAAAAAGGCTATATGGAGCCCATGTATACGGGTCAGAGCCGTATAGCAGCGACTTCAGCCTCATCCTTATGCTTCAGCTGGTTTTTTTCTACACAGCTTGTGAAAATTTTATGTAATAAGGATGCTTCCTGATTGTCTTACCATCAGCGAGAAGAGAGAAATTCACAATAGAGCCATGTGGCACCAACCAAACCCAACAGGCAACTGTATTCCCGCCAGTGCGGGTTTACTTCTCATAAAAGAATAAATAGGATTTGTGTAGATTGTAGAGGAGAAATTGTTGCAATGCATCAGTGTGAATGTTCTAACACTTTCTTATTATTAGAATTTAAATGACTTTGGTACAGTGCTTCTGTACTCCTGATACTTATCAAGCTAATCCCACTCTCCTCACAAATTCACACTCCTAGCTACTTTAATTAGCATAGTGCCAGACTGGAAGGCAAGCAGGGAGGGAATCAGAGGGGAAAGAAGAGGGGAAGGAGAGAGGAGGAGGTGTGAGGCAAGGGAGGAAGAGGAGGAGGAGGAAGAGGAGGGGGGGGGGGGGGGGTATTGCGTGGTATGAGACAGAAAAGGATTTGTGTGTTGAAGCCGGTTGCATCACCCCTCTGCGTTTATATCGGTATGAAGTCAGCAGCACATTTTGTTTTGTCATTATCTCCCGGCTCTCAGTATTCATCTACCAAATGTTGCAAATTGGCTCCTGAAAGGCGTCACACATTCAGGACTTGTCTTTGGCAAAATAGTTCATGGGGGATTGGATAAATGGGCAATTCTAAAATGTGAGTGATCCTATTTAAGAGAAACAACACAGAAGGCTTTTCACTGCAGTGCAGTGTCGCGCCTTTACAATGCCGGCATGGGCACGTATTATCACAGATCAGCGACATGAAAAAGCCACTTTATCGCAAGGGATCGATTCTTTTGACTGACAGTGAATAGAAGATTAAGAGAGATAAGCCGTGGATGCAATCAAACATGAATCTGGGACTAAAAATCGAGACTATTTCAGGTTTATTATCCAATTCCACCTTTGAGGTTTGCATGTACAGCATCCTCTGGATGAACTGGAAACCAATGATAATTCTCCTCCATTCATCATCCCTCCTCAGGGTTAGGCTTGACTTTCAATGGGTTATAGCTCCTCTTTCCTTCCTTCCACTCCAAAACCTTCCCTGAAATGATCCAGAGAGGCAAACCTGTCTAAGCACACTAGATGCAGGCAAGCCTTTCAGTCTGAAAGCCATATGAATTCAGCTGCACACTTGTAGGTAGATAGTGAGACATGGAAGAAGCTCTCTGTACTGCAGAGAATTAAACCGGATTGGGGAGAGCAGAGAAGAATCTCTGGTCCAAGGTGACTTTGTGATCAGGTTCCAGAGCGTAGCCTCAAATCCTCGGCTTCAGGCTGTGTGTTAGTCCGTGTGAGAGTGGATGTGTGCATGTACAAGACTGTGCAAGTAATATATGCACATGGGTACATGTGAATCGCCACTTGAGTGCATGTTTATCCCTGTCTGTGCTGAGAGCCTGATGACTGTTGGAGTCTGTGCCACATGGTTCTCTTCTTCTCTATATATTAGAGGGGATGCACTTCATTCACTGTTTATACGTGCTTACTAGAGCCGGTCCCTGTTTGGTAGATTAGATTATTTATAAAGGTTGCATTAAAGGAGCTATACCTGATATTGTTTTTATCTTTCTAAGAAAAATGGTTTCTACACGGTATATTATGTGGTAAAAAGGCAGAAGTCCATAAAAATGAATGACTCATATGTACGAGGCCAGGCCATTTTAGTTAAGGAAAGCGGCTAATTTTTGGCTTTGGAGCTAATTTTCCTTGACGCTCTTTCTCTGCCAATGGTGTTAACTTCCGGAACTTCCGGATTCCGATCAGCCAGTAAGAGCGTTCCCCTTGGGAATCTGGAAGTTACTGAAGTTAATCCCATTGGCTGGGAAAGAGCATCATGCCAAAGCTAAAAAGTAGCCGCTATCGCTAACTAAAATCTCCTGGACTCGTACATATGTGCAAATCAATGAGTCATTTATTTTTATGGACCGAAAAGGGGTACGTCTGACTTCCGCCTTTTTACAATATAATAAACTGTGTAGAAACCATTTTTCTTAGAAAGATTGAAATAATGTCACATATAGTTCCTTTAAGCCAACTCACAACCAAAGATTCAGATAGCTTATTAATAAACTGTAGACTTTAATTTCTAGATTTGCCTTATTGGAGATGCCTGGCAGCTGGAGTTAGATGTAGTGACATTATGCTAGCATCGACTCAACAGGATAATATTTGAAAGAAAATATTATCTTAAACATTTATTTACCACTTATTGATAATATCCCCTTCGATATCTTTTTTTTTTTGTCAGAAAATCCTCCTAACATAGCAGCGAAAGTATGATTAAACCTTCAGTTAGACACAAAGTAAATGTTGAAGCCTTGCTTTAACGTTTGAGACCTGTCATAGATAAAATCTGAAGTTGGAAGTCACAGAAATGGGAACTCAAATGCAACACAGGAAAAGGAAACATGAAAGCTGAAAGTTGTTTCAATATTTAAGAGTTTTTTTGTCAGCCATGATGGAGCACCTCCTTCCTAAGCTTGGATGACAAAAGGAGAAGGAAGTTAAAGTGAGCATGAAAGAGGGGTGGGGAGAGTGGATGAGGTCGGAGGTGAAGTGGCACTGCGGGGTGGGGTGACTGGGAGTGTGTGGAAGGAAGGGGTGTGGGCGTGCCCCCTCCCCTGAGCCAGGCAGCTGTTTGTCTGGCCCAGTTGGAGCTTAGTTCAGACCTCGGACCACGCTCCACTACATCCGAATAGCAGAAATTTCCCTGGAGCCACACACCACATTTGTTTTGGAACTGTTGATTGAGGGATTCAGACTTGGTACAGAGCAATTGGGCTTGAGATGAAGATTTCCTGTTGGTTTTCTTCTTGTACAACTGACGTTTGGCTTCTCTCAGGGACCCACACAGTCATCGCCTATTGCGTCTCATTTTTCTTCTTCGTAAACTGAACTACAGGCAAAAAAAAAAGGTGGCTGGTCTTTGTAGAGGCAGTGAATGTGTAAAAAAAAGAACCACATTCAAATTAAGATCTCATAGAGCCAAGATCCATTGTAGGTCTATACGATTTTATATGTATGTTTGTGTGTTAAAAAAAGAGAGAAAGAGGCAGCACCCAAAAAGCAGAGGACTTCGCTGTGTAAGTCCCCTTTAAAGTGTCCCTCTTTAAGACCTGTTTAAAAGGGACGCCCCCTCTTTGTGTCCACTGTTCTCTGTGGCGTATGGAGGGGCTTTTGTCCCCCTCTTTCATGTGCTCTCACAATAGCCCTGGCCATTTGAAACACAACAGTAGATGAACTGCGCTGACAGTGTATTAAACTCTGATGAATTGCCTGTGCGAGGCATAGATCAATGTCCTTCAACCCCAAGCACACAGCGAAGCCCGGGCGTTGCCTTGGTTAAATGGAACAGGTTGCTGGCTCTTTTCAAAAGGCCCTGATTATATTCATGTTTTGTTGAAGCAGAATCCTTTTTAAAATGTGTAAATCTTTGCCGTTCTAAAGAGTCTCATTTTGTCCCCTTTCATTCAGTGAATTGACATTGTGTCTCTGCGCTTTTGCTGCTGCTCACTTTGTGAGCTTTTTTTTTTTTTTCGCAAGAACGTGTCTGTGCTCTGAAGTTGAAACACTTCTTCCTTCTTAAAATTACTTTTACAGCTTTAAAACCAGCCACATAAAACAACTCTGAGCAGTATAACATATACTGTTAATCTTCATCTCTGGAAAAACAATGTTCTTTGTTAAGGTAGCTTTATAAACATGAAGAGTGTGATGTACAGGCTAATGGTCTGCCTCTGACCTTTTAGTGACTGTTTCTCTCTGAAGGGGGCTTCGAGTAGCCTGTTTACACAGATCACAGCCTTCACCACTTAAAACCTCTGGGAAAACCTCTGGACTCCCACAGAGTCTAATGACTCTCAGCTAGAAACACCTACCAGCTGATCACTCATAGCTGGCAAGACTTTGCTGAGAATCTGAACACAATTAATTATACATAGAGCTTTACCCTACAAAGCCAAACATATCATATATGATACATATGTTTCTGAGACATTTGGCATCACTTTATGGTAAAAACTTTCCTCAAAACTCTGCAGAATACAATATGAAACTTGTCTTCTGCCCCCTAATAGATACCAGGAAGCAAAAGACTATATTAATTTGAACTTATCACATGGTAAAAAAATTACTTCAGATTTTAAAATTGTGACTTTTTTCGCCAATTTTTCCTGGGTTGGGCTTTAAAGGGTTAAAAAGCCTACAGAGCTTAAACTGGACAATAGCCTCATTTTGAAATTATGTTTCTTAACTTATCCCACAGGTTTGGTTTAGCAACAGGCGAGCTCGATGGCGCAAGCAGGCCGGCGCCAATCAGCTAGCGGCCTTCAACCACCTGCTTCCTGGAGGATTCCCGCCGACGGGGATGCCAACTTTACCGACATACCAGCTCCCGGAGTCCAGCTACCCCAGCACCACGCTATCACAGGGTAAAGCCGACATATCCTGCTGTCTGACTTCCCAACATACAGCGTGTTGTGTTCTGAGTTTAATCTAATTTTAGAAAAGATTACATTAGTCCTGTTTATTTGTGGTATGCCATCCATATTTTATGTACATGTTAATAAAGTTGCATGAATCATGTGCCGCATATAAGAACCACGCAGCAAGTCGTTATCTTTACAATCCCATCTTTGTCGCAGCGGAGGAAAAAAACAAGTCTTACATTATGAGTAGGGGTCACGTCAGTTCTTTACACTTTCCATGAAGAAACATATTTGTCCTTTCTAAAGAATTTTTCAGGAAGGACATTTAATGTATGACTTATGACTGAGTTTAAATGTTGAGGCCCTTGTCCTGAGGAGTCTTGTCGTGCCGCGCCTCAGGTTTTTATTGGCTCCAATTTTAATGTTTTATCTGTTGTTTTTCTGGTTTGTTTGTTTTTGTCTCAGAGGGCAGCAGCACATTGCACAGACCCCAGCCTCTGCCACCGTCTTCCATGCACCAGGGAGGTCTGAGTGCCGACAGCAGCACCGCTTACGGTCTGTCGTCCAATCGCCACAGCTTCTCCAGCTACTCCGATACATTCATGAGCCCCTCAGCCTCCAGCAACCACATGAACCCTGTCGGCAACGGGCTCTCCCCGCAGGTAAGTCCTCCTGATGTGTGCGTACACGCAGTATGCAACGCTGCCTCAAAGGTGAACATAACGTTCTTTGGTCTGCTACCGCCCTCCTCCACCTCCTCTTCCTCCTTCTCACTGTTCAGAATATCTAATTGTACTTAACTGAAATTAAAAATTCTGAAACAGCATGTTCAGCAAAATAAGCGCCAGTGTGGGCTTTTATGTTCGCCTTTCCAAAGCCCTGGATTTATTTTAGCTATTCTAAATTGCTACATTTGTAAAACAATTGGGATTAACATCAACAAATTAAAATTCATCTTGATAGCGCCGCAAGTACCCAAGCTGCTCCAAACAGCGGTTTCTCGACTTTCCTGGGACGTGTAAATCCTGCACGGTGCAGTGAGAACACATACAGATGAAATAATTAGCTAAAGCTTATAAATGTAGACCCATAATCTTCTTCGTGTAATTGTCTGCAGCTGGAAGACACCAGTGCTATGTGTGATTTTGCTCATGTCATTTACCGCACGATTTCCAGGCAGCATACAGTGACAGCAGCTCTCTGCATGAGAGGTTTATCCTGCTGATCACTTCACCTGCTCTTGTGCTCTCTTGACATAATTATAGGCCTTTACATTTCTACCCCTACCCACTCTCCTCTTTGCCATCTCAATGCATAGAACTGTGTGAGCAGTTTTTGGGTTTTTTTGCCCCTTAACAAAAGCACTGGATTTCAGTTGTTAACCTCTTTTGGACACCTTCATCAATGAGTTCTTTAATGCGACTCTATGGCAAGGGGTTGAGCTTTAAGTAGCACAGAATGAAAAATGAATTGTATTGATGCAAATCGTGTGTACGGAGTGAATTATACACAATTACCCATCAATACTGGCCAGTCTTGCCCACCCTCACCAACAAGATGTGGTTAACAGGCAGAAAATAAGATTGAAATGGTGTGTAAAGAGTTGAAAATGAATTTCAATGCTGCATTTGTCCACAATTACCCCGTCGTTCACACGTGTTTTATTGGGAGTTTTTTTTTTTTTTTCCTTCTCTTCTTCAAATATTTCTCAAAGCAGATTGGAAACATTCTTGGTATTACCCTCTTTCTTCACAGAAGAAAGAATTAAGGATTTTGTGACAAAAAAGAGATTTTCTCTCCTGCTGGAGCGACGGAGGATAACATGGAGGCTCACAGCGTGTTTGATTGTTAATCGTGGCACAGGGGTTTTAACTGCTAATGCTCTCACTGCAAACCTGCAGAAAAACACCAGGAACATGGAGCCCCCCCCTTTTTTTTTTCTTTTTTCATTAATAGGTCTTTCTAATACTGGCATGGGGTGCACTGTTGCTTTCTCTCCATCTCTTCACAGGCATTTAGGAATGTGTTGGGATATTAAACATTTCCTGTCATACTGAGGATTAGGACTAGAGCCTTTGGGCAACTGTACAGCATGGCTTCCAGTATTCAATTACTCTATCAGGATTGATTGATGGAAACCTTTTCCAAGATCAGCCTAACAAGCACTTCATTTGTTTGTCGTTTGCTTGTTTATTTAAGTTTTCGGGCTATTTTAAAATAAGAAATTTGGGCAGAGCATGTGATATTAATGTTTTGACTGCACAGTTAGTCGTGCTGCACTGCAATGAAATGCTTTGAATGCACACAGAATGCTGTGTGGCATTCCTATCAGGCTCTCAGCATGGAGATGGATGTTCCCACTGACAGCAGAATCAGAGTTCTCTCTCTGCTGCGGCATCCTGCTGTGTCGGGCAGACCTCACTTCACCAGCACGCAGCTATCCACATAAACCTCACAGCACAGAAAACTCACAATAAACACACACGTTAACTTCACACCTCACTTTGTTTTACTTCAATTTAACCCGATGTCGACCAAATAGCAAATCTAGTTGCACTTGTTAAAGTGACTAACATTCTACAATTCATTTCTTGATTTTTTTTCTGCCCGTTATGGAAAAAAAAAAGCCAACACAAAGAGACTCTATCGAGATGGAAATGAGAATTTGATATTGTAAGTTTCAGACGGCATCTGTTTGCAGGAGATATGCTTGTGCATCGGTATGTGCAAGCTATTTCTTCAAGTGTCTGGCATCGATGGCCTTGCAGTTGCTGTAAAGATTGACAAAAATTCTGTGATTTGCAGTAAATGGGCTGCGGTGGTGAGGTGCCAAGTCTGTAATGGAATCCTGCAGCGTTCAGCAGTCCCGACAGGAGCCTGTGTCCATCCCAATCCCATATCCTATCCCGGCACACATTTTCCCATTACAGGAAAAGCCATCCGCACTCCAAACTGCTTGCTTTCATTGTTGGGTATACAAACATGTTTGACTGGTTAAAGGGAGGCGGTATATTAAGGGGTCATGAGAGTGAAGCTGCGGCTGGTTGGGCGAAAGGTATGAAACCAGAAGTGCATTTTGTTGTTCGTCTTGTTTCATTTAGCAGCACAGCAGGTGTTGGAAAAAAAGGGAAAGTCAAGGGCATAAAGGACAGGCTTCCAGTATTTTTCAGCCATCTTTAGCTGAAGATTTAAGCTCAACCTCTCTCAGGCTATCACTTCAACCGCATGGTACCTCGATTTTTGAGTCTTGCAGAACCAAAAAAACAGTTTTTTTCTCAGTCATTCATTTCTTAGTCATTTCTCTGAAAACAACAGTTGACTTCCAACAAACCAAGAAATAGAAGGCAGCAGGAAGAGCTTTGGATACTTTTTAATGATTTTCTGACCTGCACTGCATTTGTGTGAAAAACATTATTGCATGACAGGGACACCTGCTGGGAGAGGAAAGAAAACAACTGCGCTGGCTGGAAAGCTGCAAGACGAGATGAGTGGCGCCACTCGGGTTTCATTCCTCAAAATCAGGAAATACAAAGAGCAAAAAGTGTTTGCAGAACAAAAAAGGAGCATGAAAAGGAGGCATGTTAGTGCGAGTGTGAAATCTTTGAGCCAGATAAGTGTGGTGGAGTGAGATTTTATTGCTGTTTTGATGAAGGAAGTACACAAAGTTTTATGAGGAACTTTTTTTTTCTGTTTTGGAGTTTTGTGAAAGTGTTGTGTGTTTTGGAATGACAAGGATGTGTGTGTGTATGCTTCTGAGGAGGAGCCTTTGGGCTGTGTGAGTAGGCCGGGCCTACACACGCACACACACACTCACTCACGTACATATATATATATAAACACACATGCACACACGTACACGGGATCAGAGGCAGAGCGGCTCTCACCCCTGCCTCCCTTTGATCTGTGTCCCCAGGCCTGCCTGCCCGCGCGGCGCTGCACCGTACCACGCACGCTGACACCATGCTCACCAGCGACTCCCCACAACTGTCTGAGAGAGATAAGCCAGGGGAGACTCCAAACTGTGCTGCTGCTCTTCCATTAGCTAGCGCAGACGCTTCTTTTAAAAATGGGATGAATTATTTTTAAGAAGCCAGCTCTGCCGTTGCCAAAAAAAAAAGGAGAGAGAGAGAGAGAGAGAGAGAGAGAAAATGGAGAGGGGAAAATGTTCGGAACAATCTGGAGCTCTGGCTTCATTCCGCCTCCCTCCCTGACTTCTAACAAGACATCCTGCACCTGAATACCAATGAGAGGGGGAGATTCATGTAGTCCCCCACATTATTAAAACTTGGGCATTAAGCCTCTCACCGGGCACTGTGTCAGCTGGCAGGCTCCACTGACAACAAATCAAAGGGGATGAGCACATCGCCTGCATTCACAGCTCAGCCACTCGCAGAGCAAGTGGGGGAATACATACTGGTTAATTAGAACTCCCATTAAAACAAATACTGTTTCAATTTGGCAAGTATAAAAAAAGATGTAAGAGGCTTTCAGAAAAAAGAGACCTGCTGACGGCAGTTGCCAAGAAAATCCAGGGACTGTAAATCATATCCACTGGCTATACTGTTTCTGAACAGATTATTAGTGTTTTCTGTTGTTTTGCAACACTCTCCAACTCTGAGGAAATATTTTCTCCTCATATGTTCCTGTGCGTGCGCTGTAGGTGTCTAGCGTTGGCCCTTTTTTTTTTTTTTGCACATTGGTTTGCTTCAGCAGCTTGCAAACGCGTCTGTATCTGCTGCAGCTGCTGCAGATTATGACTAATAATTTGCTTCTCAGTCTAAAGTGGAAGCTACAAGACACTTTTAGACATGAAAAAGCACCACTCACACGGCATGTCATGATCAGAGCTGCAGCTTTAAATGCGGGGCCTCCTCCTCTCGTGGTTTTGAAGCTTTCTAGCATCCTCACACCTGAGCCATTTGTTGCTCGCTCCATCTTTTAAGTCTCTCGAGCAGCAGAGCGCTGCCATTTTCTTTTTCATTCCAAAATATTTCTGCTTTTTGCGCTCGGTGTATTCATAATCTATTTTTCACCTACGAACCTTGCTTCCCTCCATTTGGCTTTTTGTCATCCAATGGTGCCTTGCCAATAGTGCTTTTGCGCTCTCTCCCTCTCCCCACCTTCTCCTGCTCCAGCTCTCTCCCCTGGAGAGGCAGCTCTTCTCCCTACGCCCAGATGAAAGGCTATGGCGGACAATAAAAATGCTATTTAAATGCAAGGGTGTTTGTGTGCGGGTGAGAGATATTTCCTGCTGAAAGTGAGCTGCTGCATCCTGATAAATAGTAAATATAAGGGAATATGATTTACATTTATCTTGCAGAGGCAGCCAATATGAATTTCAGTAAATCCTAGAAGATGGGGATTTAAGGAGGAAAATGACTGAGACTGATTCACATGCTGTGTCCCACGCAGCTGAAATGCCTATAAGGTGGAGAGTGGCACTGCCTTTATTAAAGTATAGTCGCAGACATCGATCCTATCTAAAACACTTATTACACACAGGCATACACACTTTCACAAGCTCATCGGTGGAGATTTCCTGCCTCATGCACACACAATGTGAGGGTGACCTGCACCATAATAATGCTAATAACAACAATAATAATAATGATA
>JAVQJG010259025.1:0-10720 GCA_036024015.1 Craterocephalus amniculus | reverse complement strand
TGGGGCTTCATCCTATTCCTTTTTCGGTTGCTATCTGATTAATTCTTTTGTAAATATGATTTTATATACTTGTTTTTGTATCTAAAACCGAAATAAAAAGCATTCATTCATTCATTCATCTTATCTGGCAAGCACAGGTTCTAAATGCACATTCAAAGCCTTCTACTTCTGTGGTCTTACACACACACACACACACAAACCTGTGCTGAGGTTTATTCAAAGTTTTTAAATGGTGGTTTAGTCTGCAAGGAGTATGGCTACACATCCAGCCCCAGGATAGTTTTCTAATGCTTTTCAGCTCAGTTGTCTTTTTAATGATGCAAGGTCTTCTCCATTGTCAAGTCATCAAATCAAATCCATCATTCCCTCAGCATGTGCAGCCGATTGCAGCAAAAACAAAATCCACCCTAAGTGCTCCACAACTGGAGGAGAAATCTTTGCATTTAATTATGCACACTTTTTTTTTTAAAACCAGAAGGTTGGAATTAAGCTTTTATTTGTTTTCAGCAGTTGAGATTTTTTAACTGAAAGTTGTGTATTAGAGATGTGTATGTCTGCTCAAGATCCCTGAAAGTATTTCAGTCCAACAGGTCTGATTGGTCTTGGAGTAATCATACAAGATCTTTTGTAAAGTTCTCCTCAATTTTACCTCCGTCATTGTTAACTGCCATTTCTTAAATCACATTAAAAACATTTGTCAGGCTGTTTTCTTTTGCTTCATGTACAATTATTTTAAATCTAAAGAAATCTGCAGAGAAGGGCTTAACTCTATGACACCGAGAAGAGTTTTGAAGCATAAAGATACCGTATGCAAAATGCTTAGAGCTTCCAGCCACTGCAGCCACTTTTCATGAGTGTGAACAAGCAGCCGTTTATGCTAATGCTGACCCTGGGATCTTACTTATGAAACGTCAAATATTTGTGTGTGAAAACATCTGCATGATGCCGCTATACCCCCCATTTTCCCCTCACTGAGAATTGTGCAAAGAAAGAAACAAAACAAAATAACAAAAACCATGCATCTTGCCTCACTGATCATCTTAACTTTGGAGTATTAGTTCATTTTTCACTTGCTTCACAATCACATTGTATATGTTCAAGCCCAACACAAAGCAAGTTTCCTACATGTTCACGTTGGTATAAAGACAAAAAATGTAAGAAAGCAAATCAGCATCGAGACCATTTTACAGTTTATTTCTCCTAAAAAGAGCCACAGTCCCAAATTTGTCCCCCTAGATTTATGTACATCTTCAAAAGCTATTTTTCATATATACAAAATATATTTACAAATGCTTTCAAGCACAGAAAATCCAGATAAAACCGATTTGAATGTGTATATGTGAAGAGATGCTTAACACACTGTATAATAAGTATCCATCTCTAAATTTCCCACATGTTTCCCACTGGTGTGGTTACAATAAATTACAAAAATGGTACCTTTTACTGACAGGGAACAGAGCGACCACACTGAGGCCCACTTGTGTCTTTTTTTAAACATTCATTCATCGTGTTGGCAATTACTTCTCCGCAAGTCAAATACCTGTAAGCAAAGGCCTGACTTGTTACAAATAAATCCAGGATGAAGACTGGTTAGTTTGTGTTTGGCCAATGGTTACATGCAAGGTAGGAAGAGGATAGAATGCGTGAAAAGGGATGAGTTAAAGAAAGATTTCCAAAACGAGCACATGTCCCTGAGCAAGGGGGAAGTCTGAGGTGTAAGCGGAGCACCACTCACCCAGGGCAAGGCAGAAGAGAAGGAAAGCCTCCTGAGCATGAACCCCCCAGGCCTGGTCCTTCAGCAGGGGAGGCAACAGTCTCACCTCTGCCTCTCGAGCCCCCACATTGTGGGGCTTGGTAGAAGAAGAGGAGGAAGAGGAAGGAAGGGCAGAACGAGAGCTACTTCCAGAGGAGAGCGGGAAGGATGAAGTGTCGATAGGAGAGGCGGCTGTGAGAAGGGGGTGATGGGGAAAAGAAGAGTTGAGAAAAATCTAAACAAGGGGCAACATGCAAAGAAAACGAATCATCTAAAGACAGAGCTGCTCAATAAATAAAAAAAGAGGAAGATCACAACTATGTAATGGAAAACAATGGCATTACCACAGATCTGTCAACTTAAATAATAATAATTATCTGAAAATGTTAAAAAACGGAAGGTTTAATAAAATCGATCAAAATAAAATAAAAACTTCAGATTCATCCAGGGTTCTGTCATCAGGTAAAACTGTACATTTATACTTCATGAACAGATGATTTAATGAAGGTTAACATGTGGGGTCCAACAGGAACGTCGCCTTCACAGGTAGGAATAAAACAAAAATAAATACACAAGAGTGCAGCAGTGCTACTTCTCACAAGTCAGTGGTTTTATACATTCCAGTATTCCATCAAGTTTCTGTCATGTGCCCACTTCTTTTCCTCTCTCTCCTGATCTTCAAAGTATGCTTTTGCACACCAGGTGCTGCAGACGACAACACTGTACGACAAAGCAAAGCTAGAACGTACACAGCAACTCTTCCCTGAGAAAATCACTACAGTGCTGAAGCTTTTACTGTCAATTAGACTGCAAAACAAAAAAAAAAGATGCAAAAGCTTCAAGAAATTATTTTTCCACTTAGGCTGTACAGAGAAAATCCCTCCAATTTGGAAAACATCAGAGTAACTTACCAATTTGGTAAACAATGTTTCCAATTTGGAATGTAAGATGTAGCTTTTCTTGCTGGACTAAGCTGAAAGGACGCAGTTTCCTTGAAGAGGAAATCAGACTGCAGGAGTCAAGCAGGATGCTTAAACTGAGCTTGATGCCGTACACTGGACATACCTTCATAAGACATGTACTCTGTGCAGAGGCAGCGCGAGTCGAACCTACAGGCTCAACAGAAAAATGAAGCAGTTTATCGCTAACAACAAGGTTCGTCTTCATCTGCAAACTGGATGGACTGAGACCCGCAGTCCACATCGAAAGGTTTCTCCTGTGAGGGGCTGTCGCATCCAAAGCTATGAGAGGGCACTTTGCCGTTGCCGCACTCGGGTTCAGTCTCGTATCCAGTGTCGCGGAGCGCGCGAAGGTTTTGCGTGGTTTGGCTTCCGTTCTGCGTGGGCTGCTCGGTCATGTTGATCTTGTCCATGGGGGACGCCTCCATCAAACCCGCTTCGCAGGCCCTGTACTCGGGCTGATGGGCGCTCTTGTGGCTGCCCAGCAGAGCGGCTCGCAGCCTCAGGCAGGGAGCGGGGAGGTACTGCATGTAGCAGTTGTACACCAGTGCAGCCAGGAAGAGGAGGAAAAACAGGAGGAAGAGGAAGAGGAGGGCCATGCTGTTGTTGTGCTGCAGGTACTCAGCCGAGGGGTCCTGGCTGTCTGGATGGGTAACGACGGCGTTTGGGGGAGGGTACTGCTTTGGCTGGAGCTTGATTGTGCTGCTGGGTGGTGGGGTTAGTGAGGAGTGGGTCTGGGGTGGGGACGTGAGGAGGACGGTGGCTGTGAAGCTGGCTGAAGTTAGTAGGGCTCTGTCTGTCTTAACATTACCTTCAGCTGCATGCTTGCTACTTGTCTCCTGGTTGCCCAGTGTGGTGGCCACATGGCGCGCATGAGGCGGCCTGGGTGGAAGATCCAGAGTCAGGATGTAGCCGGCCAGGAGACGGCTAAAGTTCTTTCCAACAGCCGGGGCCCATTCTACAGACCAGCACTCGTAGTAAGCTTGATCCTCGGGAGCCACGCTGTAAATGAGGAGCCCGTTTTCAGCTATGAAGTGGAAGCGGGAGGCCTCAGTGAGAAGGGAGCCGTTAGATTTCCACATCACATGGGCCAGGTTGGAGTTTATCAGGCACGGTAGCTCAGCCGAGCTCCCCGGTTTCACAGTCACACGTTGGTAGTCCTTCTGAGACACAGCTGGCACTAAGAGGAAAACAATATGGGAAAATTATACTTTTGCATCTTGTATCTCCAGTTGGGTGAGTCATAGTAAGTAGTGTTTAAAATAGAGTGCAGTGCTGATCAGGATTAAGCAATTCTAGCAAAAAAAATCTATAAAAATGAATATCCTGGATTGTACTGAATCTTTCAGTGATTATCATGAATCTTTATCAAGAATTTATTAAATAAACCTGCCTGCGTTGGTTTGGGTATGTAAAACCAAAAGAAAGTGCTTGTTTTCCCATTTTTGTTTCAAATTTTGACCATTTCACTGTCATTACTTCATCATTTACTTTAATTTTAACTATTTGCTAAAAAATTATTTCTTTGTTATTTTTCTTGTTCAAAAGAAAAGAGAAAATGCAAAGAAACATTTTTCTCTAGCTTTTTTCTTAGTGTCAAAAAATTAAAAGGGATACAGTGGAAGTAAAATCCCTTATGAACTGAAACATGCAGGTTTTTGAAGCATGTTGCATCCTACCTGAAGGACACTGGTCTGCATCACCGTTTAGACTCTGGATTAGCCTCCTGCAACAAAAGCATTACTTTAATGAGTGCTACAGTAGTAAGACACACACTGAGTGGACATCATCTAGCATTATACAGTGAAACTGGTAGAACTGGAAGTAGTATCAGTACATATGTATTTCCACGACAGTAGCAATAATGCATAAGAGAAGTGCTGCTATGCAGAAAGATGGCGGAAGTGATCAAAAAGGGTGAGTGTTGCAAATCCTGCTTGATTGTGTTACCTGAGCTGCTGGCTGGAAGAATTAAGGATCTTGACACAAGTGGCATCTTCAGGGTCCCAGGCACAGTAGGGGTCTCGTGCTAGGACGCAGTCATCACAGGATGAGTACTTGCTGCAGAAAGCCAGTGGTGACTGGACAACACTAGAGTCTGAGCCAGCGTACAGGGATTGTGTCTGTGGAAGAGTAAACAGGCAGCGTGCACATACAGTACACTGTTATTAAGCAAACTATAACCTATGTTTTAATATGACTTAGATAAGCCTTTATACACAAACAGAACAAGACTTCTAACTAATGATTACAGATCACAGCTTTCAAAACATCAACCTTTACAGTAAAGATCACTGGTGGAGGAAGTTCCAGCTTTTTTGTGTGCAGAAGCTGAACAGAATAGGTTAATAATGTTATTACAAAAGGGTATTTTAGGTCCAAGTTACATCACTTATGATGAGGAGCAAAAAAAGACCTGAAGGAAATGAAGATATCAGCAAGCTCCTAATATAGGTCATTACTCTAAGTCCCAGCACCAGACTAGAAAGCATTTAATCTGCTGATTCGGCAATTATGCAATGTTCTAGGTCACTTTCCAATAAAGGTGTATTCTAACTGTGGGAAAGTGAAAGAGAAAAATATTTTAAACAAATGAGGGTAAAATCAGCAGACAGGATACCAGCAAGGTGATTGCAGTCATTCTCTCTTATTTTTTTCTCATCCTCACCTTATTTTTGGGTGTTATTCTTTTGAATGCTACAACTCAAATAAAAAATGTATGGCAATAATTTCCAATATTCACAAAGAATCTTGCTTAGCTTTTAAAATAACACGTACTGTTTAAGTCCAGTAGTAAAGCAGTCAATTTATTGCAGAACTGCACATATATTCACTGGTATAAATAAACCAATGCCAGTTTTTCCTTTATGTCAATGGTGTGATCACTGCCCAAAAATGACAAACCAAACAGTCTGAGCTGATTAAAACAGACACATCCCAAAACATACCAAAGTACACTCACACATAAAGCAATGTGTCAGACTAGAAGAAGAGACACAATATAATGATGAGATCCATTTTTGTTGTCGTCATTTCAATAATGTCGTCACACACTTAAAACAGCAATTAAAGCTTGTTTGTTTCCAAACGAATTCTTCAGTCTTTGCTTCAGTCACTTTGGCATTCTCACCCTGGATCGGTTACCAACATACTTTTATGCCCATTTATTTTCTGGCCCAAATACTAGTGAAAATAGTTTATAAGTTGCTTATTTAAAGTGTTTGCCTACATCTAAAGCTAAAATACAACACTTACCTCTGCGGAAAGAAGCAGATTTTTGATGGGTTCAGTGTTCTTCAGAAGCTGAATCTCCTCCACAATATGCACCTCTCCTTCAAACACGACTGACTTGTGCAGAACACCTTTATCTAGAGGCACATATAAAAAAAACATCAGTTATTTATTCCAGGGAAACCAGTAATTAGTTTTACGGTTAAACCATGGATATATGTATATTTTTAAAGAGAAGTTTAATGTTACTTTAACGTAAAAGATTAAAACTCTACAAAGAGAACGTGCCACCTTTTTCCCATGGTTTTGACAAAGAAATAAATATCTGGGAAACAGATCAACAAACTGGCTTAATAAACGCGATGATGCGGAATTGAAATGGGAGCTGTTGGCAAGCACCGTGTTAATGGATGAGTTATTACCTGTCCCAGTGAAGATAACATCATAAATGTTCTTGTCAAGTGCTTGCACCCTCTCCACAACGATTTGGGTGTAGTTGACATCTCTGGTAATGAGGCGAGGCCTGTTGCCGATGGGCAGGATGGGATCTTCCAGCAGGGGGTGGTCCTTTACAAACTGAAGAGTTTTGTCTGGCAAGTGGAGTGAACTGTTGATGTTCTGCTGCCGCATCAGGTTATTAATACACTGGTGCAGAAGACAGAAAAGGAGGATGAAATATGTTATATAAATTGAACATAAATAATGTGATTATTAGACCAAATAGTAATGATTCTTCATGTTTTAAGGCACTTACTGCTCCTGGACGGGGAGATGGTGTGATGCCGTTGTATCGCACCCACTTGGTGTGAGACTGCTCCACCGTGGCCTTCTGCATATACTTTCCCTTAGAAAAGACTTCTTCCACGGCAGTCATGTCGTAGGCACACACGGCTGACAAACCCACATTTCCCCTGCAGGAGCGGGGGTAGGAGATGAAGAGGTTGGGAGAGGAGGAAACAAAAGGTGACTGTAAGGTACTGCATCATAATGTAGAGTTGCAATGAATATTGCTCTTTGCTGGCTATGTCCCTCCCCCAAAAGGCTTTAAATCTCTTACCACTGAGAGGTGAAGACGCCATAAAAGACCGTGTCTCTCCCCTCGCTTCCCCGCAGGGTGAAAACATCATGCACCACATTGAAAACAAAATTGAGCTCAGGCATGGAGCACACCAGCTTGGCTTTCAGAAAGGATGTCCATTTCTTCTGCAGAGTGCGCTCACCCCCAAGATCACCCTGAGAAGGAATATTGCAAATAAAAGGCTATGAGGAAAATTAGAGGGAAAGAGGCTCATCAAAAGAGAAAATAAAAGAGATGAGGTTCATTGTCCAACAGCATCATTTAAATAGGAGGACAATCCCCCCTCACATGTCATTATCTTTATTAGCTCAAGCTGACTTTCTATTGTGTTTTGGGGGATTTTCAGAAAATAATTTATTTGAAACATTAAAAATCAAACCATTACAAAACTTTGGACATAACATTAACTTGTTATTGATTTCAAACATTTGATGCTGGATTAAAACACCTATCATTTTTTTAAGTCTGGAACAAAGTTTTTGCTTGCATCATAATGTTCAAGTCTGACAAATGTCTCACAACAATCTTTGTTATTTTTGCTCATGGTCATGAGAGACAAACTCTTTTATGCCCAAGCCAAAGATTATGAGCTCGGGTTAGACTAAGAGAAAAGAAAAACTGAAAGATATGCACCCAAAAACAACAGGGAGACAGGGGCTGAGAAGGGATGCTGCTGGTTTGTGCAGATGGTGTACTGACCTTACAGACGCGAGCCACACGGGGGATGAGCAGCTTGCCAAAGAATTCATACTCCACTGACACCTCAGTGAAGAAGTAGTAGATTTTGTCATCCTCACCATCTGCTTTGTTTTTCCCTTCTCTAATCACGTCAGCAAAGACAAAACTGGGTTCTGCAATGAGAGCAAAGAGGCATGACAGACCAAAAGTGTAAGAGAGTAATGGACATCCAACTATGAAAGTATATTTTTCTTTTGAGGATTTGATGGGTGAGTTTAACATAACCCCCAGAATTTCTGTCTGATTTTCAGTTGGTTGGACCCACAGTTCAACTTATGTGTATGTGTGTGGTATCAGGGTGAATCTCTGCTGTGTGAAGTACAGAAATCACATCATATTTAGATGTAAAGTGATAATCCTCCATCTGATACAGAAAATATATTTCATAATCTAAACAATCATCTTACTATGACTCGGAAAATTTGCAATTCAGTTTTTTTTCCCCCATAAAGACATAGACTGGGCTCCTTTGTCTAATTCTATTTCTATGTTTTTGCGACACTGACCAGAAGCTATTTTTTTCTGTATAGTTATTCTAAGAAATAATGAGTGAGAGCAGTTCTGTGAATAACCCGTGCTATTTTAACCCATGACGAGACATGTCACTGAATATTAATAGTAAGAAGCAGCAAGCTGGATGCTTCTGCTGACAACAAGAAAAAAAAGATTTTTGTTTAAAATCATTGGAAAAGCTTTTAAAATCAGAGCATTGCTGAAAATTGAACACAAATAATTACTAAATTAAATACAAGATTAACTGCATTGTTCAAATGTGTACTAGTCGGAGCAAGAATCAATACAGTTTTCAGTGATTAAAGCTCAACACATCTCGCATATTGTCCCAACTCACCATTGAGCCATGATGTGGAGTACTCCGTCCTCAGCAGAGAGTGGGATAGGGTGTATCTGGAAATAATTGGCTCACTTCCTAAGAAGTTATAAGCTGTCCCAGAGTAGAGCTCTCCATCTGAGGGAAAATACACCCAATAAAGCAAAGTCAGTTTTTCATTCAACAGAAATAGATAACTGGATGTTGTTGTCCGTTCTCCGACATGCTAAACACCAATGAGATAAAAAACTGTCCTTGACTCACCGACCATGACGGTGGTAAAGCTCTGCGAGGGGTCAAAGGAGCACTTCCCTCGGCCATCCTCAATCTGACCCTCCAAAGAAAACTCACCAAGATTCTGAAAGAGATTGTATACACATTAAATGTCAAACAGCTGATTAGCAAGTCCTTCCAGATGACTGTGTGAGGAGTTTAGGAGCACCATCCTACCAAGTAATCACACTGGGGTTGAAAAGCATAAGTACCACAGACATAAAGCCGGTCATCGTCCACAACTTGGAGCACCCGGATGTAGTTTAGACAATCTCTCTGAAAGTGCAGCAGAATTAATTTATTCTAGATCATAATAAATGTTTTTGGCTCTGTCTTTACATACTGCATAAATGATCAAACCTCTTTAGATTTCCCTTTGAGTGTGCACATTGCCATGGGGTTCTCTGCAACCATCCACAGAGCCTGAAAACAACAAACAAAAACCAAAATGATCTAAAAGCTTTCTTCTTATTATCCGACTTGTTACGAGTGTTGCTCCTTCCCGGATACCTTCTTGTTTTTGATGGTCACATTCTTCTTGCTGAGCTCAAAGATGGCCTCCCTCGCTCCCACATACAGTGCATCGCTTTCCTCGCTCAGCAGTAGCGTGGAGTAGTTGAAGATGCCCGGCTCCGAAAACTCCATCAGATCTAAATCTGAACATATAAACCATTTAACGTTACATTTGCATCATATTAAAATTGCAACATAAATGAGTGTCTGAGTAAAAAAAAGAAAAGGCACAAGGTCTGTTTTCTTTAAGATGTTTAAGGAAACCAACTTCTGAGCATCAAACAGACAGCAGTCAGTGACTAATTGGTGAATGGAGATAGGTTCTTCCCCGGGAACCAAATCACAGCTAAAGAGAGACTAATATTGAACTTTAATTGTGTTTCCTCCAAAAGCAACAATGAGATTTCCTTCATATCTCCAGTTATCTGCATTTCTTCGGATGGGAGCCATGGAGGGGAGTTGAGCTGTGTTGTTGACTGGAATTTACCACTTTACTACATTGGTTGATGAGTTTAATAGAATAGCAAGACAAATGGCAATCTTAAATAAACTGCTTCCAGTACTTATGCAGTCAAAGATGCTGAGTGTAGAAAACCCCCACCTCAAAGCTTTTAAACTTTTTAAAATTTTTAAGAAATAATTTTCTCTCAAGTTGAGTTAGACCTGTTCTTTCAGGGGAAATACACAGATTTAGTTCTCTCTCTCTTTAGTTCGATGGAAACTTGACTAATAACAAGGAAGTATGGGGTTTAATCTTCTTTGTAAAAGACAAAGAGATCTTTGTAGATGTCTTTTTGCTAAAACATTCAAGCCTTGATTGGCTTTAGATAATGACAGATTGGTTGTTCGACTGTTTCTGCTCTTCAAATTACCAAAAATGTTGAATACCAACAATTCCTGCAACATTAATAGATGCAGTTTGTATTAAGATAAAGTAGACAAGAATGCTGACGGCGCTCCTGCTACAGCAACAGAAAATAACTTTGCTGCTGTGTCACACAGTCACACCTTGACCCTGTAAACGTGTTGAACTGCTACATGTGGGACACTTACGCATTAGCTTGTTATGCTTCATGCTTTGATTGATGGCAAGTTTGTGTTTGGGTGGTACTGGTTGTGCCAGGTGCAAGTGGGTTCAGGTTGCAGATGCAATTCATAAACACCACAATGATGAAAGCAAATACCCTTACTGAGTGCCTGACACTGTGACTGTGCTACAGTGGGAAGGGACGAGTTGCACTGGTCATGCTCACTCAGACACGGACTTACTCAAGCTATTCCTGTCAATGTTAAGGTGAGCTTCCATCTCTGAGAACACAAGTCTAATTTCAGAGCTTGTGGTTAAG
>JAVQJG010259021.1:0-26397 GCA_036024015.1 Craterocephalus amniculus | reverse complement strand
TCTCTGCCGGGTTAATTTTTGGAACGTCCAGACTCCGATCAGCCAGTAATAGCGTTCCCGTGGTGATCCGGAGTCAAATTATGAAAGTTAAACCCCTTAGCAAAGAAAAAGCGTCACACAAAAGCTAAAAGAAAAATAGCCTCTATCGCTAACTAAGCTAGCCGGACGTGAAATGGGGTATAGTCCCTTTAAATAAGGATATCCTTGCAATACATAAATGGTGCATCCATGAGTTTAATTGATATGCAACAGTTTACAGCTATACTGGGGACTTTTATTAACAGTAAGTAACCAAGCTAAGTCATGTTAAAACAGATGCTGTAACAACACACAGTAACGGCCATATTTTTTCCTAAAACGTGCCAGGCTGCCAGCCTAGATGTATAGGAGGTGTGGTGCCTGCAGGAAAAGGCCACAGAGCCGCCTAATTATAGAGCGCAGGCTTCATATAGTAAAAGTGAGCGAGCTGACAGAGAAACACACACGGGCACGCAGTCACGTTAACACGGTGACCCTGTCAACCCCAGTTTTCCTCAGGCTTCTGTAGATGGCAGCAGTATTTGACCTCTCTCAGCGGGCTGGAATGAGGCCTGAGACATCTTGGCCCAAATCAAAGCCTCAGAACAAACGCAGGAAGGGCGACGGGCAGGGCCCCGCTCCGTTGTATGCTCTGGAGGCCCGCCAGGCACACAGTAGTCTCCTTAAACTATGAGATAGTAGCGGGGGAGCCAGAGCAACCTGGTTTACAAAGATTGTTGTCAGGGTGGTTTGTGTTTCACAATAAAACTATTTCAGATTTGTTGCATTGAATAATTTTCCTTTGATGTGAAATGGCTGTTAAACACAATGTTACCGTTTATCTTAATTTCCGTTAAATGCATGGTGGATGTGTTAATTGGAAAATCACTAATATTTTGAGAAGAGTATTTTTATGATCTGGTTCCCAGCTTGCAGGTTAAAAGAAAAAAAGGAAGTTGAAATCACTGGACGCTTTTTATGACTTTTTTTTTTTTTTTAAATATAGTCTTACTCCATTTGGTTTTAACAGGCCACGTTCTGGATCTGGGCCCTCTTCCTAAAAGAAAACCTAAAGTTTAAATGTGAAATAGTGAGAAAGATTTAGAAGGTTAGTCTATAAAGAGACATTCCTTTGCATGTACAGTACTCCCAACAGTTCAAAAACATCTATTTCTATTAGGAGATGCTTTTGTTAGAAGTTTTATACCTTTATCAATTGCCAAAAGAAATTCCACAAACTCAACAGAAGTTTCTTATCTACAAATATTTCTGTGCTGTTACTCTTCTCGTCTCTTTGAACTGATGTTTCTTTCGGTCCATAACTGACAACTTTTCACTTTGCATATCGTATAAATCTCAGAAGGAACGGGACCTTTCGCGTCTCATCTGAAAGCTGAGTTAAATAAGAACAGGTCTGCAGCTCGGTGGTCTCTGACCAGCCTCGTCTCTCTCCAACAGAAAGGCCCGAACCGGACCCCGGTGGCCGCCATCTGTCTGACCAGCCTGATGACCATGGCCTTCATTTTCATCGGCCAGGTCAACGTCCTGGCGCCCATCGTCACCATCAACTTCATGCTCACCTACAGCTTCATCGACTACTCCTACTTCTGTGTGGCCATGACCTTCCAGCTCCAGACAAAACAGAAGAAGAGCAGCATGGCGAGAAGAAGAAGCCGGCGCAGGTCCACCATGCAGAGCTCCACACCGCTGATTAAATCCTCTCTCCCCAGCTACGGGAGCGGGGGCGAGAGCCCTCGGGGTAAAGGCACTCTGCTGGAATTCAGCAGGGATATGAACCACATCTTTCCACCCGTCTCAAAACCTGATCCAGGACCTGAGAAGACTCCGTCTACGCAGGAGCTGAGCAGCAAATCCCAGAGAGCGACTCCTGCCAAGCAGAAGCTGATGGACAGCTTTGCTTTGGACATGAACCCTAATGTATTCCCAGAAGAGAAAGCGGGGGAGAAAGATCCAGCTCCACCAGAGGGGGGAGCTGAGGAGCAGAGTGGAGATGGAGAACAGCCTCAGGTCAGACCCGAGTCGGCGTGTTGTGCTGAACAGGACTCAGATCGCCATCATGACGCAGGTGGTTAGGCTCACACAGAAAGCATGAAGCCAGATTACACACCAGAGAAGTGAGGTGTTCCCATTTCTTTTATCTTACAGGTGCCAGGGCTAAAACAGAACACCAAAACATTGAAATCCAGCCCATGCAAGATTCCTTCTATACCAAGTTATGTAACCACTGGATTGCCCTGATTGGGGTAAGTTACACGCTTTCTGCACGTTCCTTTTTTTGGGTTCTTGTGGCTTTTTGAGAGATTTTTCCAGAACTGAATGATTAATGTGAATGTCTTTGTTTGCTTTCAGGCTCTGAGTTCCATATTAATCATGTTTGTTATCCAGTGGGTTTATGCTGTGGCAAACATACTAGTCGCCCTGCTGCTCTTCTTGTACATTGGAAAAACGAGTCCCGGGCTACCTATAGGTGATTTCCATCTGCTCATTTCCTGGTATAGAAACTTCCATCTTGGCTTAAGGACACCATGACAGAGCCTTTTTCATGCATCTTTTTCATGGATGGTAATTGTATCCGACGTTGCTGTGACAGCATTTAGGTTTCCTGTTGCAGGATTTCTACATTTATAACACATGTGAATTCATAAATATGTGCAGCAAGAATGTGTTTGTACTCTGAGCAAAAGAAATCGACTAAATATGCCCTTTTTAAAATAAAATCTTCATGTGTTAGATTATTCTGTTATGTCCACTGAACATTGCAGATTTAAACATAAGCGTTTAAATTTGGCCTCTTTGTGGCTCATTCATGACGTTACACCAGTATACTCTGCTGGGAGCTCCACTTTGCTCAGCAGCTGTTGTGGCTTAGGGCCGTTAGAATAGCTGGATGGGACGTCCTGCATCTGTGCGTTTCAACATGCCTTAGCTGTCTGATTCACAACATTTCCAAGCATAAGCACTCAAGGGTTCGGAATTTGTCCGACAGGTGGACAGTGAGACGTTACTGGTCTTGCTGTGGTCAACAATTACATGTTTAAATACCACAAAGCACATATCTGGGGTTAGTTTATGTTGAAGAAAATAATTTCATTCTGGACGAAATATAACTACTTCTCTCTTTTCTTTTAACAGGTATTGCAGCTCAGTTCAGCTTTTTCAGATGGCTGAAGTCAACATTTAGTAGAGTTTGCAGGTAGTGTATGTTTCTTTTTTTATATTGGAAAAACGCTTACCCACAGGTCAGAAGGACGAGGGAGTGGTGGCTAATTCTAAGTTTTAGTTAGCTTTAAGTAAATTACAATTCCTTCCTGATAAAGCAGAATGAAACTGGAGGAGGTCCCCTTCCTCACTAGAGAGCTTCCTCATGTTTAAGTCTGTTTTATAAATGTTTTCCAAAATAAATTCAATGTAATTAATAAATTGATTGAAGGCTCTTTGGCCAGGTGAAAGGTGTAGGGATATTTCATATGGAATTGTGTGGTCATTCGATCGCTGTCGCTTGAATAAGTTTTAGCTGATGATTAACAAAAATTGTCTCGGATATATTAGAAATCACCTAAATACTTCAAATATCAGTGCTTTCCCTTTTTCTGTCATGTCCTCCACCACATTTTTACAGTGATGTCATTGCCTTTCAGGGTGAAAGGCTCTCCCCAGGATGAGATAGTGGTGACCCCCTCCTTGTCTGGGATCGGGCTGAAAACCAAGCAGCTGACAGAGGAAAATGCCGACTTTGCCTCCCGTCACCGCTTTCACCAGTCCTCATTCATCCACACCGACAAGCTGGTGCAACCACCAAACCACTGACCGCCTCTCCCCCATGTCTTGACTAGAAACTTGAAAGCACATTTTCTGCCTCAAACTGCATCTCCTCTCGTTCATTTTCTAGTTAGCAGACTTTCAGTGGTTCAGGTCATTTTCCAGCAGTGGTTAAAAGAAACCTGAGCTTTTCTTAGACAAGATGCCCGCACTTGTATGAGAGATATAAAGACGCATTTGGGGACAGGATGTTACATTAGTTTCTTGGAGTATTTTTGTATGATTTAAAGAAAGTATACTATAGTCTACTATATTTTGACAGAATTATCTCTGTTTTCATTGTTTTTGGTTGTCAGATTTCTCCTAAACATTGTTTGTGCTGCATGTGTGGCACAATGGTTTGATTAAAATGTACAAAGATCAAATATTCTGACTTGGACGTATATTTTTTGTTTCATGATTTTGTACTGTAGTGGCATTTAACAGGGAAGCCAAAAATGGCTTTCTTTTTTTTTTTGTAATGCCGACAGAGATCCAGCACATGCACAAAAGTAGGCAAACATGGTCTCATTTTGCAGTGCTGTTTAATATAAATACTGGAATTATTTAAGCAATGCATTGTTCTTCTGGTGAATTGTGTGCTGCAGGGGTTCAGAAAGTCATGTTCCAGCAACATAGAAGCAAAAGCTGTGAAAACCACTTCCTCTCATTGGTGTTCTCTTGTCAGAGCCGTTATCTGCCAGCCGGCGCACGGTCCTCTGTAGGCACACTGATTGCACATTTCCTCATCGCTTGACAACTTGTTGGCCATAGTTCTGAATTGTGGAGCAGGTTATCTGTTCATCTCTGCAGCTTCTCGCCAAACTCACCCATGCCATCGTTGGTAACCTTTCAACGCAGTAGTGTGAAAAGATATCATCTGATAAACCTGAACTACCCACCTTTTTACCACAGGATGTCTGAGCTTTATGTCTACCTGGAATGAGATGAGAGCAAGATTTCAGCTTAAAACTGAGGTTTGGCGCCTTAAACAGCAAAAAAGAAAAGCAGCTTCGGCACTCAGCACCATAAATCTACTGCCTTCCCGTGTGAGACCACCATGCTGATATACTACAGTTTGGAATTTTTTTGGTTTTGTAATTTGTTTTTGGTGTAAAAATGGCAGTTCCTGTGGTTAGAACTGCGCACGGTTTACCTGTTCCCTTATTGGCTTCTGCAGATTTCCCATGGAATCAAATGAATCCAACAGCTTATGAAGTTCTTCACATTAAATTATTCATTTGAATCAGGCATGTTGAAGCAGCGAAACATGGAAAACCTGCAGGAGGACCATTCCGGAAGCAACTGCCAAAGAGGAAGCTGCACGATGCTTCAGGATCAACCTGCTGCTGAGCGGTTAGGCCTACAGGAGACGATACGGCAAAGTAACCCTACACCATGAACAAGTACCAAACCAACTACCAAAATGCACCTAAGCCGAGGTCAACTACCACCTTAGGGAGACCTACTGAGACGAATGCAGAGAGCCACCCCGGGCTCCTGTAGATCCCTGATTGATCCTACAAGCTCGGTTCCTGGCCCAAATGGAGTACCATACAAGGTGCACCTCGCCCAGGCTCTTCCACAGGCTCTCGCAGATCCTACAAATTATCTGGGATAGGGTTCGGTGTCTCACTGTTCCCCTGTTGTTGCTGACTTTCTGCCGCTGGCGGCTTCATCTCACCTGCATCTCAAAACTGAAAATATTAAATTTACAGAAATGTTATAGAAATTTAACATTTAAGGTAAAATGACCCAGAATCCACGCTAAATATATAAACTAAAGCAAAATGCATAAAAATGGGACAGTACTGTTGACCATTGTCAACTCGTTTTTAAAATCTTTATTGTAACATACGTGACTCGATTCCAAGAACAGATAAAAAAAATCAATTTTCTTCTTGTATGTAATACAGATAAGAGGTAGGCTGGGCAAATTATTTTATAGGCTAATCATTGACTCAATAAGAACAAAAAAACGTTAATTATAATTTATTATTTCATGTAAATTCATGCTGAATATGTGAGCAATGAGCTGAAGACAGCCAATAATATTGAAATTTTGTATATAATTTGTACCTAAAATACACATCAAGCATTATTATTAATTAATTTTTCTACTTTCTCACAGACAAGAAATGTACCCTTAATTGTGAAATGGCCCATTATATTGTCAAAGTGACTTTATCACAGACTTTCCTCATTATAAAACCCTGAATCAGTCTGGGACTTCAGACAAACTTGGTGCTTCAGAGGTTAGAGTTGTATTTTCCCCACTTGTTTTGATATTTTAGCTTCTTTTCCTGCAGTATTTTCACTCAGTGGACACCCACACCATCCAGATCTAAGAGACTGATCAGTGGTTTCATGCTGCTGATTTCTCTGAAAGCTTCCCACCACTCTGCTATGACTGATGGCGGAACATATGGTAAATGCTTCCGACACCTGCAGGCAACATAAGCAGCTACTGGGTTCAATAACGGGACTTGTGTGTGTCTTTGTGTGTAGGCTACAAGTCGTGTGTGTATGTGTGTGTGTGATGTAGGGAGGAGGAGGAGCCCGGGCTACTCCACTGTGATAACAGGCTGCAGCTTCACTTTTCTTATCTTCCGTTCTCCGCCGTCCCAGCTGCAGATCTTCAGGATTTTATTCATTTCTGATTAAAACTTCTCCCGGCAGCAGGAGCGCTCCTCCCATGGTGTCCCCCGGAGATCCCGCCGCACTCACTCGACTTCACGGAAACAATCGGCACCCGCTAAAATTGGGGTCTTGAAAAATCATGGAAACGTGGTTTGTGAATCACGTCCTGGGTTTGTCGCTGTCGGTGCTGCTGCTGGGTCTGCCGCGGCCCCTCGGGGCAGGGACCCCCAGTCACAACAGCACCGATCCGGTAACGGCTGGATTTTATCAGACAGAGGCCACAGATGAACTCGGTAACACGGGAAACGGCGCAACTTCAATTTCTTACTCCAGTGAGAGTTTATCACCATCACAGAGGAGCCTGCTGCTCTCACACACCGCTGAAGCGCGCGCTGGGACCTCCGGTAAGGGGCTCTCACAGGCCTTTAATAACAATTACAACTTACTAAACTTAACACCTAAATTACACAACTCACGCAGATTTAACGTCTCATTGAGTTATAAGCTTTCATTTTCGCCCCGTGTGTGATCTGTAGCTGGAGGATGCAGCTGAGGAGTTCATTTGTGATCAAACTTAAAGAAAAAATGTTGTTTTTCTTCAATTACTATTATTAATAGTAACATTTCTAAAGGTAAGTTATGTTTATTCCATGATGTTGGGTCCAAATGTTTAAATTCAAAGTGAAATTTCCTCAAACTGAATGTTTTTTTAACATATGACTTAGAATGCACCGATTTCCTTTTAAGTAATTAATTAATTAATCTAACTGCCTAATAAAAAGATGCACTCTCTGTTTCTTAAATTACTTTCTTTGTCATCCAGCAGCTCAAAAAACCGCAATTGAGGTCATAATACTAATTCAGTTATGACAGATTAGATCCAGTTTATTTTTGACTGTCCCCAATTGATGCAGATTGATTTTCTGCCTCATCATATAATAAATCCCATCTTACTGACTCAGATGGGGCGCCTTTAAGACTCACATGCCCACTTCGGTGGTGGTGACAAGAAAACAAAAGCAGGGAAATGACTGGAGGTCGTTTCCCCTCTGACAAACAGAGCAGTTACAGGACTGACCAAAACCTTTAAAATAACAAAAAACAAAGAATTGAAGTTAAAAGCTGCAGCTCATGTAATGATGTTAAACAGTTTATGGTACTAATTCAATTGGTTTAAGGAAACTTAATACAATTTGAATGGACTTTAGAAAACACTTGTGGATCCACTAAAGTTTTCCACTTATGACATAATTTTTGTGTCAGGTTTGGTTGGCATCCTCAGTTGACTCAACTCGATGCAACTGCTCCTAATGCAAATGTTTCCAATTGGAGATGAAATGTCACCCTGAAGATTGAAAATGCTGCTTGAATTCTTCAGACCAATCATAAAACTTTTACATGAAAGCTTTTTTATTTCGTTGGTGCACATAGTGAAGGAAAGACACATCTCAAATGCTTTCAGTTCATAGAACCAGACGTTTGGATGGGAAAGTGGGGTTTTCAGGACAAATTTCCTGCACACGAGCCTCGATTTCATCCACTGTGTTATCACGAAACAATCTTTAGTTACAGCCTGCAGCATGTCCGAAAAGATCCCTGCGCCTCTCTGATGTTGATTCAAATCTATTAGAGATTAAGGAACTTTAACACCAGCAACAACTTCATCTGGAGGGCTTCAGGTGCAGGAAGCAAAATACGTTTTGTCAGCGGGCTAAATGTGGTCTTCTGCTAGAAGAAAGAAAGAGATGCTTGAGTTCACAGGGTATGTGGGAAAATATGTATTTTCTTATATGAAGATGATGATGAATGCAAATCAGTGGAGTGGTATTTTTATAGCTGCAAAATGAAAAAACAAGCTGTCACAACTATTACAACTGTGCATGTCTTTCTGGTGCTATACAGTCACAATATTAGTCTTGTTATAATTAAAAAGTATTTTTACATTTAAAAAAAAAAGGATCAAGATTTTACATTTTACTTGCATTACATGGATCCCTTACACGCTGATTAAGATGATGTATAGAAGTTTTATTTGCCCAGTGCAGGTTTGGTTAGATATAGCTCATTTAGCCCTCCTGATTCACACAAATGCTCCCACACTGGAGCTGTGCTCAGAGGTGTGGATGCTGCTGAGGGAAGATAGGATGAGATGATTTAATGTCACAGCTTTATGATCACAACACAACTACTGTGTCCGGTCTGTTTGCAACGCCGCTATCCTGGCGTATGAGCCCGTAAATGCTCTAACTGGTGTTCCTATATGAGACAAGGTGTTTCTGAAGGAAAGCAGAAGCTAAAGAAGACAACACTGACAACTGTGTTAACAGTTCAGAGATAAACAGCCGAGGATCTGGGAGTGTCCATCAGTCGTTGCCAACACCACGTTCCAGCCTGAGTTTTGTTGCCCAGACTGGATCCAGAGAGACAAAATAAAATAATGTGTGAGGCGCATGCAGAGGAAGTGAAAAGAGAAAAATAGTCTGGTGGCCCAGTTCTCTTCACAGACTCCCAATGGAGTGGCTGTTCTGCAGCTGAACCCTCTTTTCTATTAGTTTTGGATGGTGGCTGTTGGTGGCACTGATGCTCATCCTCTGAGTTGTTGTTCCAGCCCTGGAGAGCAGCCAGATGAGAGGCTGTCACACAACACAGCATCGGAGAGGAAGCCCTCACACTCCAAACTGGGGCTCAGCTGGCGTTTGTTATGAGCTACTGATACTTTAAGACTTCTGATTAGTCACTTCAGAACATAATAGCTGGAAAGTAGTTTTCAGTTGACCTATAGTAGTCAGATGGGCACTGTTATGATTCCAAATATTAAGTAGTAATGGTTCACTGCTTCTTCGTATGTTTTCAAATGAACAGAAATAGATCTACAGTAAATAAAACTGTGTCATAGTATCTTAGATGGTGCGTATTTGAGGTATACATGTCATTAAACAGTAACACATGTCTCTGCCGTCTTAACTTGATTCTTCTCAACTGTCAAATCTAAAACTGAGCAAGGGAATCGTATAAAAATGTTCAGATGCAAACAAATGGCAAAAAAATGTCTCCTCCACATCAACGTGCCCCTTCTTTTCTGTAAAGATTTTGGAGGAATTTCTGTGAACTAGGCCAAAAAAGAGCTCTGAACATGAACACACACCCAGATCCATGGTGTCAGTTTTCTGCTAGTGCTCACTCAGCTTTAGGAAGGAAATGGCTGATTCCCAGCAGAGACTGTCACTTCCATATTTAGGACTTCAAGCCATTGTTAGAGTAGACAAGCTGGCTGCCAGTTGGTCCCCACCCAAAAATCACTGCCCTTCTAGCGAGCTGTTCTCTGACAGCATCTCCTTACTGAGTCCTGTGCAGGATGAACATGACCGGAGTAGCACCCTCTACTGGTTATAGCTTAACCAAAGTCTAGTTCAATGGACATGACTATTCAAAAGACTGTAATACGTCTGTATTCGGCTTCAAGGCGGTCCGTGTAGACTACAATAAACAACCCAGCAAAAAGCTGAATGGAGGTGGAATTGCAGTGCTGGTTAACCAGCGTTGGTGTCACCCCGGACATGTCACTGTTAATGACAAGATCTGCACAAGAAGCATGGCACTGCTAGCTTCTTGCATTGGACCTGAACGATTTTCATTTTCATGTAATTTCAATATGCAGGCGATTTATCTTTAAATAAGCCTGAAAGTCTTTCTGATGCAAATAATATTGTTTTCTTTTGTTCTTCAGCTACAGACACGGAGCAGACAAAAGTCTTCACAGAAACAAGCCACACATCTCCAGACTCCACTAATCTGTCGACTGAGCCACTTACATCCACCCTCCTAACTGCCACTGAGGCCAGCAGCAGAAGCAGTAGTGGTAGTAATACTAGTAGTAGCAGCAGCAGTACTAACAGCAGCAGCAGTACTAGTAGTAGTTCTAGTAGCAGCACTACTAGCAGCAGTAATAGTAGCACAAGTAGCAGCAGCAGTACTAGTAATACAGGTAGCAGCGACATGACTAGTAGTACTAGTAGCCGCAGCAGAATAATCAGTAGTAGTACTAGTATTAGCAGTAGCAGTGACTGGAAGGTCTTCACTAACACAAACCAGATGCCGGGGGTCTCCCTTTCTGAAACCGTGCCCCAGGACAGCCCAGACACCACCCTCCGGCTAGGGGACGCCACTTCTTCGGTGTCCCAAACCGCCGTGCTCACCGACAGTACGTACACGACCACCATCAGCCGTGCCGGGGAGAGGACCCTGCTGTCCGTTACCTCTTCTTCCAGCAACACCTCAGCTTCCTACACTGAGGACTCCAGCTCCCATCAGCCCTCCTCTACTTGGGCTGTTCCTCCCATGCCTGCAGAGACTGAGGGTTACACTCAAAGTGCTCCATCCACAAGGACCGTTGGTAGGGAAACAACAGAGCAGCACATGGCAGGGACCTATTCAGAGTCAGCGGGGCCCAGCGGAACCGATAGTTTACCCGGACGTCCTAATGCCACGCAGCATCGACTGTGTACGACATCGCAGGGAACATCCGAATCGACCCCGCCTCTCAGGGTGTCAGAGCCCAACACCGACCAATCGGACGTGTCCGTGTCTTCCATTCCTCCTTTCACTCCAGCTGCAGGAGGCCCTGCCAATGTCTCTGGGACAGATCAGGGGTCGACTTTGAGTGTTGGAACTTCCACAGAGTCTTCCACAGGAGCCCACAGCTCCAGCACTCAGAGGCACAAAGCCACTGAGGTGGTCTCATCCCAGCCTGGTGAAGATGTGGGCCGGGGTCTGACTGTAGCGCCCTTCACAGCCAGCACCAGTGCATCGGAAATCAATAGCTCTCTGGCGGATATGCCGATGGTTACTGGGATTGTGCACACAACTCTACCAGTTACTGTCACAGAAAGGTAAAAAACGAAACAGCTGCTGTCGGGTCTGTTTAAAGGTGTATTGATGGATATTAGAATGGCTTCAGCTCATTAATCTGTTTTCATTGCAACAGACCACAGGTAAGAGAGGACAACACTTCTAAAGCAAAAGTCTTCACAACCACCACCATGGCCTCTACAACCCTTCCTCCACCCACAACGTCATCCATGAGTCAGAGTAGCACCTTTACTGAACACACTTCCGGCTCCACCCTGCCGTACACCGAACCCTCCACCACAGTCTCCACCCCGGCCTGGCAGACCTCTGCGCTGCATCCAACTCGCCTTGTGTCCCCCAGTGAAAACCAGGGACCCTCCACCGGAATGGCCAACCCCACCAAAGCCAGCACCAGACAGACTGTAGCGAGCACAGTGACTCAGGGAATCTTTACCGCTCGCAGCCAGGACACCTCCACCACCTACATCCACAGCCCGCCCACCAGGAGCCCAGAGGCTCTGCACACCACCAAGACACAGCCGGACGGAGGAGCCACAGAGCCGGCGCTGACAACCGCTCCCATGGATGTCCAACCCACCAAGCTGGCACCAAGTGAGTCGTAGTTTTTTAGTTTTTTTTTGTAGCAGTTCTGCTGTCTTTGATTAAATATGTCAGATCTTGTATGATGGAAAATTTTACATCAAAACTCTGCAAATGTATCATGATTTTTCTTTTTTCATTAAAGGAGGTATACCCGATATTGAGTCAGGCTATTTTAGTTAGCGAAAGTGGCTAGTTTTTAGCTTTAGCGTGATGCTCTTTCTCTGCCAATGGGGTTCACTTCTGGAACTTCTGGATTCCGAACAGTCAGTAAGAGCGTTACCCTAGGGAATCCGGGAGTGTGGCTACCAGATCTGTATTTCTGCAAGATCTGTATGTGTGTGGACTGCGCATGCGCATCACGTCCGCCATCTTGGACACAGAAATACCGCAACACCAACTATTCAGATCTGTTTGGTAAACGCATTTTCACTTCTTCCCGTTACTTGTTATCATTTTCACTGTCCCGGTTGCAGAAGCATGTTTTATCCTCCTCTTCCTCTTTACAAACTGACGCTGAAAATTGATGGAAAAAAAATCAACTGGCGCTCAGAACATTTCCCTTATCAGACAGATGGATGAGACGAGGAGCCCTGCCACCGTGATGTAATGAGATCCTGAAGCTGTGTCACGCTTCCCCGCAGAACCACCGCCCACAGGCGGCCAGCAGATGTAGCTGTTTTAAATGGGAAACGTGTCGACACAGTTACACTTTTTAAAGAAAAGTAGTAAAAGCCTGAGTTACTGATCATTCCTGGAAGACGTATGTGTTTACCAAACAGTTTGGACTGTAGTTTGTTGCCGTATTTCTGTGTACAAGATGGCGAACGTGATGCTCATGCGCAGTCCACACAAATACATATCTTGCAGAAATGCAGATCTGGTAACCACAAGGAGTACCGAAAGTTAACCCCATCGGTTGAGAACGAGCTTCACACCAAAGCTAAAAACTAGCCAAAACTAAAATAGCCCGACTTAATACCAGGTATAGCTCCTTTAAGCTGGTATAAGAAAGATGTGATGTAATCAGTGAAGATGAGAAAACTGGTTATCGTTAAATGGGCTCTGATTTCCCCAAAATTAAAAGGAAAGGCAGAGAGAGTAGAGAAAAACTTTCAGAGGATTTGGCAGACGTTGACATGACATTTAGAAAAAGTGAAAGATTTTGCGGATTTTAACACCATGCCTGATAACACTGGATCTCAGCTTTTATAGATTCAAGTTATTTTCAGTTTTAACTGTTTCAGTTTTAAGCGTGTTGAATGGAGACACATTGCAAACTGCAGCTAACTGAATATCCCCTGGCAGACTGAAAAGGAAACACACGCAGTTGTAAAAAATACAGGAGCACTCATGTTACAGCTTGTCTTCAGGGGTTTAATGATGCTGGGAGCGGCAGACAAGTCAATAAACCCCTCTGACATACACATAAAGCGGTCCCAACATCAATGCATGTAGCGCTGATTCTCTTGATTATGAGAGTGATAAAGTGCATCATATCTAACTCAAATCAGCACAGACAGATTTTTTTCCAACATGAGAAGGTTTAAACAATGAGTTTGGTATTTTGCTGCTGTGGTTGTATGTACGCAGTACTATCAAAATGCCAAGAAAATGTAAAATCCACTACCAAAGGCATCTGGATTTGCACCATTTGTGCTCTGTTTTTCCACTTTTCTCATCTTGCCTGAAAAAAAAAAAACTGCAGATGATTTAACCCAGGAGTCTTGCTTCTAGGAAGAAAAACAACACACTGATATTTAGGAGAAGGGTTGCGTTCTCTCTGCCTGGTGGTAAAACCTGCTATCCCCTCTCAGCAAACCCCTGCGCGTCGAACCCTTGCATGAACGGAGGGATGTGTGTGAGCTATAAAGGGCCGGAGTACACGTGCCACTGCCAGCAGGCCTGGACCGGACCCACCTGCAACATGGGTGAGCTTTGTTTTCATAACGTTGCCTTAGCTGTCTCGCTGCATTAAATATCTAAAACAAGTGTGCTTGCTATGCTTTATTAGATGTGGACGAGTGTGAGAAGTACCGCTGCCCCGCTGGCTCCACATGCATCAACACACAAGGCTCCTTCAGCTGCGAGTGTCCGCTCGGCTTTGATCTGAAGGATGGACGCACATGCACCAAAGGTGATACAGCAATACGAACAAGTGCTTTTCTCTCCGTATTATTTGCCTTTTCTCACTGAGGCTTTTTTTTTGTCCCTTTTCATAGCCAAGACATTTCTGGGAACGTTCAGTTTTAACAGACAGGACTCTTCCATCAGGAGCTACGCTGTGCATGACATCCAGGGAGAGCTCATGCATCTGGTGAGAGCTGGTCCACCTGGCATCCGCCTCTGTGCTCCTTATGTGTGTTTACACGTCTCATGCATTGACCCTTCTGTCTCTGCCGCAGCTCAACGTCTCCTTGTCAGTCCTTCGGGGTTATAGTCGCTCAACATTGAACAAAAAGTAAGTCTGCTGCATCACTCGGCTCTTTAGTTTCTCTGCATTTTTCATGTTAGGCACGGCAAGCGGCAGCATTTCTAACTCTGCTTAATTGGCCTTCGCAGCCTCAGTAGAATCAGGGAGCATGGCGAAGTTCACATCTCGGTCGTCAACATGTTTTCCATCTCCGCTGATGTGACGAATGCTGAAGTCAGCGACAGCATCCAGATGTCTCTCTCCAACCGGAGCTCTTCAGTGACCCACAGCCGAGTCGCGCTCTCTTACCAGTACTCTTACCACAGTGAGTGTGGCGGGCATTCATCAGAATGAGCAGCATTCAAATCCACTCTGTTCGTACAAACACATTTAGTTCCCATCTTGTTAGCTTGTGAATAATTCATCTCCAGGGGCAGGAATTGGTTTTTAAATCGGCGTTTTTTTGTCAGTGATTGTTATTTAGGATCATCCTGTATGTCTTGAGCCACTATGACACACATACTGGATGTTCCTCATTGATAAAGGAAAAAGCTGAAGTTTTGTCCTTGTTTCATGATGATGCTGACCAGGTACGTTGAGTTGCAAGCTTTTGATTTATTGGTTACAGCTTTGTCTTCTCAGTTTCCTGGTGTGTTTCATAATTTCCACCAGTATTATTTCATTTAATTTTCTAGATGTTCATTTCTTCAAAAATGCCATATTTATAAGACCTGCATAATGTGATGTTGCATATTATTAAATATCATTTGAACGTGGTTTTACTCGGTTGCATGTATTTTAATTCTCCTGCTAAATTAAACTGAAGGGGATCAGTTTGTCTGAGTGCATATGTGTTGCATTCGTGTGTACTTGGACACCTGAGGTTTAAGTCAGTTTACACTTGACACGGTGGCCTATGCCACTAAAACTACATCTGAATCTACTGTGAACTTTGAAGGCTGCCTGGCAGTTGTAGTTGTGAATATAAGTACGGCCACCAGAGGGCACAACTTAGTCATAAATAAATATTCTGAAGTTTAACATGAAGAAAATATAAATTGTTGATAAAAATTTCAAATAAATGAAACAGATGATATGTTTCATGGCATGAAAATACAGCCAATGGAAGGATATAATGAAGACAAATACGCACCAAGAGGACATTAATTCTATACATACTGCAGTAATCTTCTGTGAAATGATTAAGCAACACGGACATATATGGATGTTTTCTGTGTTTTTAGACTCCTAAGTATTTTCTAATGTCTGATTAGATTGTTGTGCTCGTTTTTAATTCTGTCCGTTCTTTGTTCCAGCTGAAAGTTTGTGTGAGGTTCAGAAAACTCAGTGTGATAAGGAGCGCTCCACCTGCACAGACAGCACTGGCACAGCCTACTGCCAGTGTCACCAGGGATATTACAAACACAATCCTGATGACTTATCCTGCTTGGGTGAGCTCTTTTTATTACATTTCCATTACAAAATGACTTTTTTTAGGGTGAAAATGGCTGAATGGGGATTACTTAATGAGAAACTAGCTGACAAAACGTGTTGTTTCAGAATGCGGGGATGGCTACAAGCTGGAAAATGGCACATGCATCCCGTGAGTTAGATTTTCTTCACTTTCCTCTTGAACCCGGTCAAACTGAAAGACTGAATTCCACTGAAACTCCTGTTTCCGCTTTTCAGGTGCATGTTTGGATTTGGAGGATTCAATTGTGGAAACTGTAAGTCAACTTGAATAAGCAGTTCATAATTTTTCATCTTTTCATAAACGTAGTGACTAATACTTCCTTATCTGACTTCACAGTTTACAAGCTGATTGCGGTCGTGGTGTCACCTGCAGGGGGCGGCCTGCTCCTCATCCTCGTGATCGCTCTCATTGTCACCTGCTGCAAGTAAGATCCCTCACAGAGCCTGCATGAAGTTTTCTGTGGCTATTTAATTGGACTCGTGGGAAAAAAGGCCTTTTTTGTAGTGAGCAAATGGGTTTCTTTGCTCTTTTAGGAAAGACAAAAATGACATCAATAAGATCATCTTCAAGAGTGGAGATATGCAGATGTCACCGTATGCGGACTTCCCCAAAAATAACCGGATATCCATGGAGTGGGGTCGGGAGACTATAGAGATGCAAGAGAATGGCAGCACCAAGAACCTGCTGCAGATGACTGACATTTACTACTCTGTAAGTACGACATGTGTTCAGTGTTAAAGAGACAAGATGAGGGAAGCTGTTAGAAAGGCACATCAGGCTTTTTCATACATTCTGCTTTTGGATTGAACTAGACCTCTTACAGTAGCTTGAGGCTTTTAGATGAAACATTTTAACACTGTACAATGCTGAAAAAAGTAACAAACTCATGTCTGAAGGTGTTGTGTGTTGCCTCTGTCCCTAAAACTGGGCGGCATGCAGATATTACGTCAAGTACAAAGTGGCTAGTCCCTTGAAAAAAGCCTGAAATGACAGCAAAGTACCCGTCCCGGACATCTCACAAAATTTCTGAAATTTTTTTCCCCCTGTAATTTAGAATAGAATAATTGGATAATTATGATGAAAATGGATGAACTACTGCTCTTCCGAACAAAAGAAAGGATCAGCATTGCAGCAAGTTTGTAAAATGTGTTGTTGTGTTTCACAATGCTGCTGAGACAAAGGTGTCCGCATGGAAAAGACAAAACACAAACTTTGTAGAGTTGCGCAACGCTGGGTTTCAGCAAAAAAAGTCACTGCAAAGCAAAACCTCATCCCAGCTGTGGTGGATGTGGACTCAGTGAACCTCAGGGCCTTTTTTATCAGATGCTTAAATAATCAGATTTTTTTTTTCCTTCACAAAAAAATAGATAGATAGATAGATCTACAAAAAGCATTATATAAGAATGTATTTAGCTATATACAATATGAATTATGCTACATTAAAAGAAAAAAATGCACTTCTAATTCTAAATAGTTCTCAATATTTTTTCCTTTTGTTTCTGCTTTTCTGGTTTAAATGAAGCATTTGACTTTTTTGTGTTTGCATCCCTTTTGATAACTGATTAAGCTGGACTAGTGGAAGCTGATGGGTGGAGACATCACCCACTTAATTTCTCCGCTTTGTGTTTAATTTCTCCTCAGCCTGCTTTGCGCAACTCAGACCTGGAGAGAAACGGCCTGTATCCGTTCACCGGCCTGCCGGGATCTCGCCATTCATGCATCTACCCCGCCCAGTGGAACCCCTCTTTCATCAGCGACGATTCCCGTAGAAGAGACTACTTCTAAGTGCCCCGCTCTGTAGGCCGACTCACAGACGTGCTGTCAGACTCCACTTGTTAGACTGACAAATGTCGCGTGGTGATGTTTCTCTGTTACGTGGGGCTGCACTGATCAAACTAATTTGCTCATCTAAAATCAGGGCTGCAAATATCTAAATGTGTGTGTGCGGGTGTGTCTGCGTATTATACAAGAGCATGTTTTTGCAAGTGAAATGTGTTCCCTTGTGTCCATTTCAGTGTTTTTGCATGTTTTGAGTCATTTACTTCAGCTTGTGTGCACCTTGCATCGCTGCTTTGGTGTTTAATGTGTTTTGCTGCCTTAAAAGCATCAGCTGGTTGCCAGCTTGGGTTCGAAGGCAGGTGATCCATTACAGTTAACATCATGTCTACTTTTCCTGTTGCTGCAGGGTAATACAGCGCTGCATTACTGCACAGTGATAAATAGATGTATGATGTTGCCATTGTGCTCAACTGGAATGTGAAGACACCATCCACAGCAGTAATGAATGATGTGTAACAGCGAACAGACCGGAACATGCAAAGATACCAATCGTGCTGAAACATGAATGTTGGTGCCACTGCTGTGATCTAAAAACAATCTCTGCTGATTAAAATCCAGGATTTTTACAACAAACCACTAATAGGCTGCACAAAGTTTGACTCCAGACTTTGTAACCTGTTTGCTAGTTGTTATTTATTTCATGTTTGTCCAGTTTGTCCACATGTAGCATGACTGATGTCTCATTCTTTCACATATACCGACTTTTAACGGGATAAACCTGTGGCTTTAAGCGTATTTGTGTGTTTGCGTAGGACAGAATGAGATTGGAAGCGTGTGTATGGTTGCATGTGTGTGAGAAATAAGTACCTGTAAACCAGAAGGATTATATCTGTTGATTTGTTTGAATGAAAAGATGTATCATAATTAGCTGCTTCTGTCACAGATTATTTTAAGAGTATTCTCTTCCTTTGTGTTTATGTGGAGTGTTGAAACTGGCGTTTTAGTCAGATGTACTTATTTAAATAAAAATGTTGAACATGATCTCCTCTCTCAGTCATTTTAAGCTCAAATGTACTTACTGTATATAAAAACAGAAAGATAAACAGGCTGAATGAAGAGGTGGGTTTACCCCTGGAGAGGTCAATCAGCAGAGATTACTCAGTGCTCGAGGCGTTTATTGTTAAGTAAGAGGTCAAATGAATTTAGGTATTTTAAATATAATAAAATAACTCTTACAGCGTGTGATTTTATTATTCGTGAGGCCACTATTAGAAATAAAATAATCGTGTATTAAGGCACCAACCTCCATACCTGTTAGAATGAGAATTATGTGCAGGGATGGACCCTGCAACCTTTTCTATCCTATGAGACATGGAGGTGGTAGCATCATAATCTGGATGTGTACCTCTGCCATGTGAGCTGTTACAACTTGTCAGATTAATTGAAACGATGAATGCGGAGATGCCCCTGAATAGTCTGAAAAGGTCAAGACCATATGAATAAAGACAAGGTAACTATGGTTGATTAGGAGGTTACCCCTTCACGGATCAACTTTAAAAAAAAAATTCTGGTCTGTCAAAACGGATTTTGTGTCATTTTGCAGCTACGTTTGAACGTTAAAAGTCTGAAACATCCTCAGGTATAAGTCAGACTTTTAATATTTGCTGAAGGGATATACACACAATATGATTTATTGTTGATCGTATAGTTTGTTTGGCAGATGATACCATGTATTATGGTTATTGAACTCTGGCTTTAAGTTTTACACATTTCCTTGCCCCAACACACAAGATTCAAATCTAATGGATCTTCCAGCCCTTTACATTCTGCACCATTACCCGTTCATTTGAGTCAGGTGTGTTGGAGCAGGGAAACATCTGAAACCTGCAGGACAATGGTCCTTGAGTGATGGAGTTAAATAGCCCTGTGTTAGAGAATAAACTATCCTTAGTTGGATTAAAAAGTCTTGATCATGTTTTTTTAAGTTTTTTTATGTATTACAATAGCATGATTTAGAGGTGAAACAGTTCTGGTGCAGCCCCAGCAGTTCCCTCAGGTCATATACCAGGGGCTGCTGGTTGTGCAGCACACTGTTCAGTATGGGCTCCCTCTCTCTGACATCTGTGGACCCTTTTGAAAACCAGCATGTAGTTTAAAACCTGCTATTGTTTCTCTTTTGTTGTCATGTTTTATATTTTCTTAGTTCTTGTGTTTCTTTATGATTTTTATTTTGAAATGTGCTATATAAATACAAAATTATCTACTTATCTGGTGTGCTTACAGTCCAAGTGCTGTTTGTATCTAAAAAAAAAGCCCTATGCCTATTAGAAAAATAGATGGAATTAGGCAACAAATATGATTTGAATGAAGTAATACTTCTTCCACATGGCGTTGGAAAATGTCCTCATTGATGCAAAGTATTTATAAATGAGACTAAAACACAATAAATGTGAGAAACTTGAATCCAAAAACCTGTTTGCAGCTATTTGCATGTATGGAAATGCATATGTCACTGTGCTGTGATAAATCTCTTTCCAGTCGCTTTGTGTGGGCACTGTTGTTTACATATTGGCAATTGCAATCCTGGTCCATTTACATTGATTTTCTTGAAGGTCTCTTAAAAGGCTTGTACGGAGGAGACCTTAACACACGGAGAGGCAGCAATGCTCTGATATTTTCCTCCTCTAAACCAGCAATGGAGCCTGAAGTCATAGACATGGGTGAGCCGATGTTCGTACTGATCAACGCTCCTCTCTTCTTTCTTAATATTGCTGTGAACATCTTCTTTGCATGTTGCCTGATGTTCCCGTCTGACAGCGGTCAAAGACTCAAACATCCCTTAAAGAGCATACTTGGAACTATTGTATTCTGCTCCATCTTTTATTTTCTTTTTTTGGCTTTTTTCTGTTTTACATTTAGGCACCAAACCGACTTGGGAACAACAAGTTTGGTGCTGATTACTGTCGAGTATTATGCTCACAACAGCATGTCATGCTACGTGTGGCTGAACTTCTTCTACTACACTCAGATTGTCCCCGCACATGGAGCTCTTCTAATCTGGGTGAAGAAGAACATCAAATCTGTCATCTACGTGCTTTTGATTTTTGACGGTATTTTTTTTTTGCTCACTTGCTCGGTCAGTGCGGCAGATGCTTTAACATTCATGTGGGACAACGAAACGTTCACACGCCACGACATGAATGAGCTGCACTATGTCGGGCTGGTCTCTTTCATCAGCACAGAAGCACACTTATTTATCTGTTGTTTGATTATGATGATCTGCAGCTTTTCCACGGCACGCTACCTGCACAAACATGTGACAAACATGGCAAAGAGTGGCAGCTGCTTCACCGCGCCAAGGGTGCAAAGTCAGATGAGGGCCGCCATCACTGGCATCGTACAAGGAATGCTCTGTCTTTCTTACTACACTTTCAATCTCTATCAATCTGTCCTCCCCATCGTATCCTCACGCTCTTTCTGCACCAGCCAGGTCTCCCTAACAGCAGCTTCACTGTATATAACAGGCACCACTGTTAACCTGAGCATTGGGCAGGCCAAATTCAGGCACAGGGCAGCCGGGGCCTGGAAGGCCCTAAAAGCGCAGCTTGGCTTTGGCACCATAACTCATAAGGAGAAACAGCATCCATCCCCCATGACAGAGTGAAGCGCTAAAACTGTAAGCTTACTCTGTATGTGTGTGGGACTGTAGATTTATGGGTAGTCACTTTCAAATCTAAGTTGAAAAAACAAACAAAACAAACATGTATACAACCTAAAATGACGCCTTGAAATGAAGAAAAATTAGTCATTGTGTAATCATTTGTAACGGGAAGTTCTTTTTTTGTCTGTGAAAACAATCAAATCATGTTTTGTGACTTCTCAAAAAGCAATACTGAGTTGGCACCACCAGATTCATTAAATCAATCTCTTGTGATTTTCCGTTGCAACTGATGTGCTAAACTGCTAGAGTTTCTCTTCAAAGCAAATGTTTGTTTTGTTGATTTTTTTTTTTTTTTAAATCTCATAGCAGCACAATCACAAATAGTGAGATGCACAAAATGACGGGTGGACTTTTGTCAGCACAGCTGTCTGTATTGGACTTTTCCTCAATGGGATTTATAATTGTCTGTTTTACATGTGATGCAAATACCACACTTTTTTTTTGGAACACTGAGCAAAGCTCAAAAACAAATAAACTGGGGCAGTGGTCAGTTCAGCTGGTTGAGTGGCCGTCCCGTTTTCAGACCCTACAGGTCCTGGATGCAGCTGGTCCAGGTTTGAAGCACATCCTGGGTACCTTTGCTGCATATTAACCCCCATTCTCTCTGCTCCCCTTTCCTGTCAACCTACAGCAAAATAAAAGACCACTAGAGCCAAACAAACTGAGGTTTCAACACAACAATGGAAGTCAGTGTGCTTCTCAAACACAGCTGACCATTCCAACCCTTCCAGCAAGGACATCAGGTTCAATTCAGCGTTGCTTTCCTCTGAACTCAAAACTGATGGATTTTACTTGAGCTTCTTTTCTGATGTTTACTTGCACAATGACCACATTGCTTGATCTTCTCTGTTTGACTGAACCTTTATTCCACGCAGCACTCTCTTCATAAAAATGATCAACCCCATCGTTTTCTGCATTTAATGTGTTCAGAGAACACTGAGTAAATTTTATTTACTCAATTTACTGCCATTCTTGTGGACCTGAGGGCTACAGTAGAAATGGTCTTGCTTTTATTAATCTGGTCTGTTGTCCAGACAACATGAGACATGTTTCAGCTATTTGATCTGTATACGTTGTAAAAGTGTTGCTGTTCTTTTCTTCTTCTGTGCGTGTATGACACTGATGTCCGATACACTGTATTGTAATCATGTAAATTCACTGTTTTCTAACTGTACATTTTTTTGTTGCTGTTTAATTGTCAGTATATTCATGTATAGAAACTTATACCAAATGATATGGTTTTATTGATTTAAGCATGGTGCGTCAATTCTTTTAATTCATTTCTTATTAATGAATAAAACTATTTTTCACATGTTGAGGATCTCCATAGGTCTCTAAATTGTTTTTGATGCCAGCACATATCATATTTCAGCCACTTAGAAGTGGTTGCCAAGAGGAGTGTTGCCAACATTTTAACCCAAACCTAACAACTCTGGTATTGCATCTGAACATTGTCTTCACAGAACATTTAAAGGAGTTGATGAACTGTATGAAAAGCATTTGAATGAGGGGAAAAGCATTACGTAAGGTTTTCTTTAGGTTATTATTTCACACTACTGTGCTGTATTTTCGTATTTAATTTGCATGTGACGCAAATCCCACATATTTGCTACACTTCAGAGTCAGACTGCCTCACTTACTTCCCTGCAAGAGCATCACAGAGGGGTGATGTAGACACAACACAAAGCAGGAAGATGGAGTATTCAACATGGACCCTACTTAATTGGCCTCCTCTTTTTTTAAATTTCATAATGAATGAATTTTAAATCTAATGCATGGTACGACCAATGCGCCGCGAAAGGATCAAGCAACCTTTGAAGCTCCTGCTGAGCTCCTTGATTATCAGTACAGCCGCTTACCTGATACCAATGGTGTTGTTTTTTTTTCTCCAAACATCCAGCTGAATATAAATTGGTCCGGCTTGTACGCTTGATGACAGTCTTCTGCTTGTCCACCAGTAGGTCTTCCTGTGTTTGGCTGAACTTCTTTTACTTCACTCAGATTGTACCTGCACAGAAAGCACTCTTCGTCTGGATTAAGAAGAATTTCAAGTCCTTCATCTTCTGCGTTTGGTCTGCTGAAATCTTCTGCAGTTTTTTTGACTCTCTGGACACTCTGGATTCAATGACACTTTTACAATGAATCAAACATACCAGCACACACAGACGTCTGCAAGAGCTTCACTGGATAAGTTATTTGTCATTCTGACTGTAATGCAGAGGTTTCACTTCTATTTCTGTGCCAGTGTCATGCTGATGTCCAGTGGTGTCACTGTCATTTACCTGGCCAGTCATATGCGGCGCATGATAGCAAACGGACAGTCCCTCTCTTCTGTATCTGATTTTTGCTTTGTGGCGTGAATATGCATTTATTTCTCGTAAAATCAATTCTTCTTTATTTGGTCCATACACACATTTGACTGTCATCAACATGACAGGCATCACAGTAAGTCTGGGGGTTGGTCAGGCTTTCTTCAGGCAGAGAGCAGCACAAATCTGGACTAGAGTGGCTCATTTGTGTAAAAAAAACAAAACAGAATAACATTCTGAGCAAGGAGCGTGACTCTAAAGCTCAGACCAGAGGGCCAGAGCACAGCTATACAAATAAAAGCTTTTCTGTACATCTTTAGTGATGCACATGGTACACATGCATCTCCATTCTGAAAAACCTAACTTTGTTAAACAAAGGATTTTATGTTTGCAAATCAGCCATGGTATAATCTTGCATATTTATCTTATATATGTTTAATGAATAAGCATTATCTCCTTTAGAAAATATTTTTTCCTTACCCCATATTTCATAAACAATAACTTTTTACAGATTACTAGTCCTTTCCTATAAACATGCATTTCCAGTTCTAAGGTGAAATAGCGCATTTCATTCAGTCATTCAATTGATAACAACTATATTTATTTTATTAAATCATAGACAGCATTGGACAACACATAAAGCGATTACTTTGTGAGGTCACATAGTGTTAGAAAAATGTTATATCTCCACACCTACACCAACTATATGAATACATTACTACTACCACAACATTAATCTTACAATAATTTCTAACTGTATGTGATCAATGGGGGCTGTTTTGCTGAATAGGAAGCATTTTGCTGTTAATGACCAGTTTCACTGCAGGGCCATGTTTCCTTGTTCCACTTGTTGCAAAACATGAAGAAAGGCTTCAAGTGGCTCCCTTACAAATTAATGATTTTCCCCTTTAATCTATTAGAGGGCAGATCAGCTGAGATGATACCTTCGAGTTCTGTCGGAAATGTCGCAACACACAAGATCCACTCTCATAGAATATGAAGGTTGTTTCATAGTGGGCAACAATTTAAATATCTGTTTATTGTAGAAATATTCTGTTGTTCAATGTTAAGACTCAGTAATGTTTTAGACACTTGTTCTTTATTTTTAATTACTCATTCTGTAATAGATTTAGTGTAGCTGATTTTAATCTTAATGTAAAATCTGTTAAGCAGCAATGCAGACTGTTTTCAAAACATGTTTCTTAATGTCTTCCTGTTGCTCCTACCTTGAAGCTAGCACACAGAGTTTGCTCAGAAGAAGGGTGGTTCTATTAATACCTTTCAGTTCATCAATCACAAGAATTCACATTTTGGACATTTGTTAGACTCAATATCAGCCTTCAAGCTTCACGCTTCAAGTTTTGGGAGACTATTGAACACTGGAGTAAGCATGTTTTACAGAGCCAGATGGTTTTGGCTTCTTATTTAGAAATTTGTGGATCCTCAAATCTTCTGGGGGTTAGCGTGCAGACAACTTTGATGTTAGCTTAGGTTGTTCAAAATGTCCTGCTTGATTTGTGACCTCACCGCTGTAAAGTGCAATTATTAAAGTCAGACATTATACTCTTGTTTTCTTGAGACTAAATTACACAATATTTAGAGTATTAAAATGAAAGATTTGGTTTCCTTGAATTTGAGACACAAGATCGATCGACAATGATCTTGAATGACCCATTAAATGCCACACAAAGCTATTTCAATTTGATCTGCTATAAGCACAAGCTGAATGGGCAGAAAATAGTACAAGGAATTCTATAAAGGGCGTGAATGAATTATACCTGATAATATGACCCAAATTTATGACTAAATTTACCACATTTAATACATGGACCATTAAAGGGTAGTATGGGAAAAATAGTTTTTGAATTTGCTTAGTTTTACCAATCACAATGATTCTCTTTAAAGGGATACTGTGTAATTTATGGCCACTAGGGGGCTACATCTGTAACTTCCAGGTTATGCTACAATATTACAAAATTAAACAGTCTTTCTCTTTCTGGCCTCCTCAGACACCGTTTTAACCTTACTTTATTCAGATATGACAAATTTTTGAGGAAAAAGCAGGGTGAGAGGGGGAGCATAAAGCAGGTCATTTGATCCCCTGAGAGACGGATCCTGCAAACTGGTTTCTGAAGAGGCAGCCCCCTCGGAGCGCCGACAAGCGTCAAACGCTGTATATTGACCCCGGAAATCATCCAGTATTACTCATATTAGGCTGATGTTTGGGTCAACAGTTACACAATATTCTTTTAAAGTTAAATGTATTTTTCAAACTGTGCACCATAACATCCACAGACACACAGGCAGCAACTGCAACACTACAAAAAAGACATAACAGTCAAGTTAAGATATAATAAGTAAGAGAAACCAATCTGGGGTCAGCAACCCTCATAAAAATCTACTATAAAACGTACAAGCCTACAACTTGTGCATCCAATCAATTCTCATCCAAGTATTGTGCTTTAGTGAGGTCAGTGAGCAGTTGGAGCTACACTAGAAGAGCTTCTCATATAAGTTTGATTTTTCCAGTTTGATTTTTCCTGCGACATTTAATCAATAAAACATGTCTGAGAAACATCACACAGCTGATGATTTGTCCCCCTCCCCCTTTTCTTTCTTTCTTTTCTTTTAAAGAAAAGTAAGTTTATGTGATTAACTCAGCCAGAAAACAGTTTTAAATGGTGAGAATCTTTCAAATGAAGTCAACATGGTTCCATATTTTTTTTAGTAGCCTATCTCCATGAAGGCGGTCCTCACGGAAAAATAGTAAAAAAAA
>JAVQJG010259016.1:0-15213 GCA_036024015.1 Craterocephalus amniculus | reverse complement strand
TGTAATGATTATCAATTAGCTTATGTTTATTTTATCTTTTGGTATATATGTGCTGCTATTCAGGTTTTTTCTGTATTTTATGTAATCTTATTGTAAATTTGTATTGTATTTTATGTCCCTATGTGACCCCTCCCCCTGGGACTGCAGATGGAAATTAGCCTTTGGCTAGAATCTAGCATGTTTACATTCATGTAAATCTCATGTCTGTTCATTAACATGCATTGTCCCACCCAAATAAATAAATTTAAATTAAAATAAATAAATAAAATAAATAAATAAAATAAACACATTCAAATCCAACACAATAAATTTGAAAGAATTCTTGTTGACAGTGTCACATGAAAAGTTGTTTTCAGTTTGTATCACAGCTGGATGTGAAATAGATACAAGGCAATAAGGAGGACTATGTAAACTTAATTTCATTTCACGTTTTATTGTTTAAACTCATCTGAAAAATAAATCATAACCAGGTGATTACAATTAGACCTTTTTTTAAAAAAAATTGAAAGGCATTTATTTTGAACTATCTATGTCTAGGTGTGTGTGTGTAGGCATACATGTGTGTGAGCACGCGTGTGTCTGTGTGACATTTGATTCCCCATATGTCTGGATAAACAAGCAAGCAATTCAATTTTGTTTGGTACAAATGAAAGTATCCCTGAGCAGGTTTTAGAAAATATTATTAAATGAAAACAGCGTAAATGAAATGAAAAGCTGTAACTGGATTATAGCTACTATTTTTCATTCAGATTCTGAGCTTCCATCTCATTGCAAAATATTCATCTGCTGAAAAACATTGAAAACTGTCCATTCTCAGGGTGCAAAGATAAATGTTCACATCTTTAAAAACTGAATTTCATGAAATCTATTTATTAAATTTTCTCCTTTCAAAAAGGTCTTTTTTGAAGTTAAGAGTATACTTTCCTACAAAGTCATCTGTCCTTTTGACGTTTTTGAAGCTGCTACGTAGCTCTTTCTCCATGCTAAATTATACTGTTCTGAAATGCTCTAAAATGTCACGTTTGAAAAATATGTCTTAATGAAACAATCTGTTTGCATTACAGAACGTTGCATTACATACTGTAGAACATAATTATCAATCAAATTTTTCTTATTTAAAGTTCTGATATCATCGTTCAAATTTCAGGCAGGAAACCAAGTTAGCGTGAAAACATTAATTCAGGCCTTTTCTGGTACCTTTTTGCCATTATATCTTGAAAATATATTAGGGTGCCTAATGATCCCGAGTGCTATCTTGTTGGCAGTAGTGTAATGCCATTTATTCTAATACTATATTGCAGGCAGCAGATGACAAAAACAAGAAAATGTATTTCTTTTATTTGTCTTTTGAGCCCTAATGTAGAACTGCTGTGTTTTACTGAAAAAAGAAGGAAAGAGAATCCTTAACCTGACATGTATCATGATGAATACTCCAGAAAAAAATATTTTAAAGAGTGCACAGATTTTCTTCTGCCAACTCCATATTGGGAAAGTGAGCCCTTTCCTCAATAGATGTATTTTTAGCCCCTTTCATCTGGATGAAGCTATTATTTTCAGTTTTCTTCAGTTGTTTTATTTGATCTTAATAAGGCATCAAACTGACTGTATAATGTTGGGAACTTCTCTAATATCAGAAAAAACAAAGTTAGACTCAGTCTTACAAGATTTAATATCCTGGTAACATACTCTATCCAACTATTGACTCAATTTGTTTTATGTGAAAATGCTTGGGAAAAGTTCAAGAGAAATAAAATGGAACAATAACACTTTTTCTTTTGGACTTTACCTTTTTATACATTTTATAAATCACACACTGAATACAATCTGTTAACCAAATTCTTAGTTTACCGATATGGACCCAGAAGACGGATACACAGACGGAGAGAGAGTTCTGTGATATGGTGCGTTTTCTGCACATCAGCAGTTTGATGCAGAAGATTATATTAAGTAATATTACGGAGGTCAACCATAGCATCATTAAAGACAGATGAAGGTATGATGATGGCGACTCACAGGAGCGTTTGAAACAGACGTCCCTATTTAAGTGCACAAGGGAGCATAAATGGGCCTTAGGTCCACATTTCACTGTCAGATATACAGTAACAACCAGCGTCAAAGCTACATTCAGTATAATGAGCTAAATGCTTGATAAAAACACAGATTTATTAGATCATTAATACGTGAATAAATAACCTTTCTGGTTGCATGTGGGTGTTTGACCTCCTCTACAGATATGAATGTCTTTCTCTCTCAAATGTTACTGCTACACAAGAAACATTTGGGAACATGAACAGAGCATTTATCAAAAACACTTGTAAACATGTTAACTATGTTGTTATGTAACTAATTCAGGCTGAATTGAATAAACAATGTTTTACTGATGTTTAGCATTTCTAAAGGACAGTCCTTAATGTTGATCTGTGTCCTTACTGTAGGTGTAATCCCAGTTGAGTACGATAGACAGAATTGTGCTTCTCCTACTGTTTTGAAACTGAAAACTAGAGATTATAGATGGAACCCTAAGCCAAAACACCTAAGTGGTATTAAGAAGCATTCTCTTACATTTTTAATTACAGTAAATACTGTACAGTTACTCACCTTGAAGCTCAGCATAATGTAAAAATAAATAATTTTTTTAAAGGTATTTAATTCTCTTTAGTTAACAGGTCCAGGTTTTTAGTTTGCATACCCTTGACTATTGACTATCAGACTGCCCGTCATGGTGTTCTAGACTCAGAGCAAAGTGCATATACATGTGTGTGTGTGTGTGACAGAGATATAATAACATAGGAGAATAGTATAGTAGAATGAAGACCTGAACACCAGTGTACAGGTTTGGAAATAACTCAGTCAATCTGTCAAACACATATTTCATAGTTCCAACATAGATCAGCGTTTGCATTGTTTCTGAATTATTCAGAATCCAAAACATTGTCGTTATTCAGGTGAGAAGTTAATTTATTTAATATCACATTAAAGCAAAAATGAGGCAGACAGCATTATGATTATACCCTCTGACAAATATAGTAGTGGAGTCATATATCTTTCTACTGAAGACATGATTGACCCTGTTGCATAGTTCACATAATGGAATCCTTACTGTCTTTTACAGCTTTTATGTCATGACAGTATGTTATTTTCTGATAACTAAAGTAGTCTTTCTGTCTATAAAGTTCTGGGTGGGTCTTCAACACAAAGTAATAGCTCTATAGATAATAACAGATGCATTGTCTGCTATGAGCCATGGCAGGTTTGTTATGGATAGAATTGGACTGTGAGAAGAGAACCAGTTGATCAAACTAATGCAAGGAATGGATCTTTGGACTTTTTTTCTTTCGTCTTTCTTTTTTTCTTTTTTTTGTTAAAGATGTGTAAAAGAAAAAAAAATGGCACCTTTTGAAATGGACTAGTCAGACCACATCTGATTTGTGATGTGGAAAACTGACTGCGTGAAGGATAGATGGGAGGGTCATCCAATAGCACAGCCAGCTAATCAGAGCAAGGAGTCACTGTAGCTTGTGAAATTGACCTACAGACTATTGTTCTTTTTGTGAAGGCTAAAAGTCATCTCATTTGTCAAAACAATGGAACACCTGCAACATAAGTGATGTGGTGTGCCTTATTTGCTCTCTTCCGGTTTTTTAGCCATTACCTTTTGTGGAAATGAAAGTCTTGTTTTATCAGTTGAATTGCATTAATTTTGTGACTGGGACAGCTCATGGTTTATGTTAATGTTTATCCCTCAGTGAAAAACACTACAATAAATTAAAAGTGAAAAAAGCTTAAATGTAGTCTAAAACTGTGGTCATTTATTTAAGTTATTTACAACATGACAACTATTGCTCTCTAGAAGAGACATACCTTTTTGTTAGACAGACAGACAACTTTTTTTTTATCCCTGAAGGGAAATTGAGTTGTTACAGTAGTCCAGTATATACAGTAGAGAGAAAGTGGAACTAGGAATAAAAATAGAAGTACATAATAACAATTAATATTGATTTAAATCTGGAGGAACAAAGACCTACATTCTGTTACACTTTGACCATATAGATAAGCTTTTGTCCTCACTGAATTAGATGGTTAACTCTAGTTTCAGCAGATTTGCAGATTCTAAGAAATAATTAGTTGTATTTAAAGTTATGTGTTGGTTTTAGTTTGTTAATTAAAAAAAGTCTGTAGTTACTTTTAGGTCTGGGTGACACTAACATTTTCCTATTCAATATGATGTCATTAATTCATGGTACTTTTTATCTATATCACTACAAATGCAGATACTTTCTGCCCCTTGAAGTTAAATTACAAGATTATATAGTGTATCTTTATTGCATAGGCAATATTAAACTCTTGAACTCAGTTCTTGAAAATAATCCTTTCAAAATGCTCATGTAATAGATTCATGGTTACATTACACAAAGAATTGAAAATTATGTCTTTAAGTATTAAATAGACTACAAATTAATATAAAATTAAATGTCTTCAACTAAAACAACATAGTGCTTAAGAACCTGCATTAAACCAGTAAAACATTAACATACAACATCATCTCATAGGCAACCAAACTCATGTGACACAGAAGGAATACACCAGGTCTTATTTCTCTCATAACTGTACTGTTTATAACTCTCAGAAGGGAAAACCAATAGCACATTTTCTATTAGCTTGATGGTAATACAATAATTAAAAAAGGTATTAGATCCGATATTTCGATAGGATACCTGAAAGTATAATTCTGAAGTACCAATATGCCCATCTCCAATTACTTCTAAATGTAACACTCCAGTTTTTACACTATATCCCCAACTTGTAGTCTATAGCGTAACTAAATAAGAGTAAAAAAAGAAAAAGTGCCTTGAGATCAAATACATATGTTAATCAAAATATATTAATCATTCATTAGACACTGCCAAAAAGAGAGCGAAAAGAGCAACTTCTTAAAAACCCGAAGCAGTTAGGGACAATACTCTGTAATCAAATCAAAGGTTAGTTCAAGCATTTTGGAGACCTGGGCAACCATTACCTAACAATATTCACTTGGGTCAGACGCATTGACATTGTGACAGAAGACAAATAAAGCGGATCTATTCTGAGGTGAATGGGGATATAATGTCTGCTCTCATTAAGCCAAATGCGGCTAGGTTGATTGGACCCAAATAACATTGCCTACCAAGAAGTTATAATGGTAAAAAAAAAAAAAAAAGTATCCTGAAATTGCCAGAAAAAATCAACTGATTCTAGCCTAATTGATCTGTTTTTGTCTGCTGAAGGCAAAATTGCAGAGCAAAAGACTCACTGTCATCTGAGAGTTGCAGTTTGGCATCAAAAAAGAGGTGAGCAATTCCTCATTAATGTCTTTGAATTACAAAGTAAGGTAATTAATCTCTGCAAAGGATTCTCAAAAATATATCAAAATTAAAATAAATAAATAATCTCAGGTTCATGTCCTTAAGGTTTTCTTCAGTCTGGAAATAAATTACCATAAAAGAGTTCCAATACAGAACACAATAATATAGCAACAAAAAATGACACTTTATTTATTTATTTTATTTAATTAATTATTGCATGTAATATTTTATAGACATTCCTGTCAGAGCATGCCTCTGCTTGCCTCATGTGCCTGGAACAGCTGCATGTGTTTATGAGTGTCCTCTTTTTTTGAGTTAGGGGAATAGCACATCCTCATTGTTAAAAACATTTAAACAAAGAAATGTACAACCTGAGAATAGACACACCAAGTTGGTATGTAAAGTCACACTGTTCCAAAGGTAGAGCCTTTGAGCAATTACACAACTATAACCTGAGACTGTTATTGAATTATCAGTTTATTTGCAAATGACATCTATCAGTAATTGTGTAAAAGTGTCTAACTTTGAGAAAGTCACCACCTGGGTTCAATCTGAATAGGGAAAAGCTGTATTGCATGTATTCTAGTCTTTCAGCTAGTAAGTAGCTTCTCCTTTCTTAAACAACCATGCGATCATGGAAAAGTGTAAATCTGTTTCAGCAAGTTTTAATTTATTTTTAAAACCACTAAATGTGGATTAACTGTCCAACACATCATCTTCCAGGAGGAAATGGAGTCAGAAAATAATTTTAAAAGATGGTGATCAGTTCTCAATTAAACCATTTGATGAAATCAAATGGATCTATATCAATTACATCTGTGTTTAACAGTAGAATATAGGAGCATTTCCACACACAAAATATGAAGGGAACTCGGATAAAAAAGCTTCAGTTTGGGATCATAAAGACTGGACAGGACAAATGTTGACTCATACACATGTCCATCTTCCATTGCTCTGCAGTGATGGGAGCATCAGGGTATGGAGTGAGGTGGATAGATTGATGAACCCATCATGCCCAGTGCCTACTGGTACAGAGAAATGGTCAGTCAGTTTGTGAGATGGTGTGAAAACCATCTGCTCATCTTGGACAAAAGAGATGATTGTTGATTTCAAGAAGAACAGGAGTAAAAAAAAAAAACACTGTTTATATCTAGGAAAAGGGGTTGAGGAAGTGGAAGAATAAATTCACCTTGGTATTCAGCTGGGTAAGACTGGACTAAAAGTGAAGAAAAGCATGTTCAATGAGAGATTTGTTCAACACCAATGGAAGACCTGAGCCTGAGATCACTGGTTTGAGCGTCTTTTTCATCTTTTGATGAATAAGTTTTGTTTTTTATTTTAAAAATTAAAAAAAACAAAACATTCCTACTACCACACTGAATTTTGCATGTAAGACAAAATATTTCTCATTTAATTAATGAATCCATGGGCTTAAATCATAGCAATGTCACTGGGCTTACATAAAGAAAAATGTTTCATTCACAGAAATTTTTCATACTGAAAGATTATAATCAACACATCAACAATCAGTCACGCTGGTTGACATAAACATATGATAATATATTCTTAATGATTCAAAACTATCAAGCAGTGAAGTTTGCCTCCAGCCAAGGCCAACAAAAAGTCTGCCTTATTACCTGCCCACTGCACACTCCTCTGTGTATACTGTTGTTTGTCATCAATCAAAATAAATAAATAAGCTCCTGTGTGCACAGAATTTCATCGAGGCTACACCCACCCATGGACTCATTAGGCTTGAAGGCTGTTGCAAACCACAAAACAGTAAACTGAAAAGCAGCACGCGATCCGCACTGTACTTGCTGTCAGTGTAGGCTCTGAGCATGCTGCAGAGCCATAGGAGGTCCCAACCTCCTGGTGTTCTGATCTCTTGACAAACTTATCTTAAAAAAAGACTGTGCACTCTTATGTAATATGCAAATTGGGTTTAATTAAAGACTACCAACATATTGAAAATATACTTTTCAGAGTAAATTTAAAATCCTAAATAAATAATATCTTCAGGTCAAAGAGGATAATCATATATATGAAGACTGATAAAGTAAAGGAATCCACTGTGCACAGTGTTCTCCATGTACTAAAAGTATAAATATTTCACACTCAGAGTTTGATAATTTATGGCAACATAAAACAGTACTTTCATTCCTCACCAGCATTTCATTCCTCTTGCCTGAAGGAACTCAGTTTGACAACTGCCTATCGTCTGGATCCTATCAGTCTCTCTAAAACTAAAATGTATATATCCACTTCAGCAAAAGCAGGAACAAATGACAGCCAATCGTGTCTGACCTTGTGTGTTAAGCTTAGTTTTAGGCATTTTCCATTAAATACACACCCCAAATGTGTCCTCATCAGCTGCATTAAGGTCCTCTCTGGGTGAAATGGGGGAAAAGGAGAGGCATTAGGAGTAATTCAGTTTAATTAATTTTTTTTTTTTAATTTGATTATATTTTCTACACCCTGATTGTCACTCCATTAGTCAATTTTGAAATTTCACCAACACCCTGACAACTGATATCATCCGCAAAGACATAAGTGCTCAGACAATCAATTTGTAAACAAAACTGAGCCATTTGTGTAGTAAATCACACAGAAACATACATTCACACACAAACTCTGATTTGACAGGGCTGACAACCACCCTGGTTTCTATTAGAGGAAGAAAAATACTGCAGTGCAGGTTTGTGAATGCATAAAGAGTGCCTCCAGATTCCCACTGGTTTCACCTCCTACATTTTAGATCAATATTGTCTATCCTGTGAGTGCTTCTGATAAATGGGGAGTCAACACAGCTTCTTCCCCCAGCTAATTGTGGTTCTTGCTCTTATTAAATCAAAGTATTAATGCTTATCATAAAAAACCTTTTAGAATAACGTTTAATGACAATTACATTAAAACGAGGCAAAATAATGGACTCTTAATTATGATGTTGTATGAGAATTATTCTTTCATTCTCAATGTCTTGTATGCTATTTCAAAAGCACTACTAGAGTCTGATATTTGCTCTGACTTCAGATGCCCTCATTTTTCAAATTCCTGGTAGTTTCGACTTTTATCAACTCGACTCAACTTGACCAATCAATTATACAACTACTCTGATCTGAGTGGAACTTCATATATTGTTGCGTAAACTGCACCCTTGTCTTTTTAATACTTATTTCTCCATTGTTATCTGTCAGTTATGTCTGCTCCTTATACCATGATGTCATACACTTTACATTAAAAACTGAGATGATTCCTTTTGATAACTTGAAAAATCTCAGTATTGTTGCTTTTTTGCCCACACATGAAACAGTCATACATAATACTAAATTTCATTTTGAGCACCAAATGTTTCTGTTTGAATTGCATGAAGTGAAAGTGATCTTCAGAAATTAAATGCAGATATTTATCACATTCCCAGTGGGAAACTATGTGGAGTCCCAGCAGAGAGGGAGTCCAACAGACCGGTAGCAGCTGTGTAAAGCAGCCTGCATACAGCCTGACTGAGCTGCACACATGGGAAGACTGGTGAAAACAGTTTTTTTAAAACAAAAAGTAATGCAAAACAGTATCAAAAACACCAGCTGTGATAAAATGGGTGGTAATAAAGGTTTGTAAATTTTATTTGAAAATTAATCAAAGTTTCTGCTAGCTGGCCAAATGTTACAATAGCTTACTATCAGTAAAGTTCTGGTACAAAGAGAGTGAATTATAGAAAGACTTAGCTTCTTTATGTGGTTCTATGGAAAGAATCCAAACAAGCTTGGAAATTAAATCATATAAATAAAGTGAATAACAGAGAGGCTATTTCTTTCTGTATAACTCATAAGTGTAAAAGAATAGAGTAGTGTAATAGGTAGTAAAACCAGTCCTTTAAAAAAAAAGCACCAATTTTTTGAACACAGTCAAAAAAAACCAATCAGTCATTTGGGCTAAGCCCCGGATCTTATTCAGTCCTAAATCCGCTTTGTTGTGCGGACAGACAGCCAGTGGGCAAACCACATATTTTCCTAGAGGCCAATGTACTTGTAGGGGATGACACAGTTCATGTTTCGGTCTGACTGCTCCATAAAACTTAGTGGATCAAGCATCCATTCAAATCTTGAAACACCAGACCCTTTCACTGTGATCCCTGTGCCCAAGTACTTCATTCTCCAAAGAGTCAGCACAGAACTTTTTTTTTTTTTTTTTGATTACCGGCCCATTGATCTGTGGCCCATTCTTTTTTTCTTCATTGATACTGGCCTGAACCGATCGGATACTTTAAACCCTTTTTGACTCTGTGTAAGTGGATGCAGCTACCTGTAAGGACAGACAGAAAAGAGAAAGCACAAAGAAACTGAGCATTCAAAAAATGGACAAAATGTCCATAGATGAAGGTGGAAGCTGAGGTCCAGTAAGCTGCACTGCTTTCTCACCATTGGCCTCCTGATAAGTAAAGGGACTTATTAAATCCCAGTAAGTCTGAGCCATACGAGACAGCTGGTAGTGAACATGCTAGCTGTTTAGAAAGTTTTGAAGTGAAGATAATATATAAATAAACTGTTTGTTTGTTTGCTTTTTCTCTTTTTTTGCTGTTACATTTCTGAAATTAGTTAAAAACATCAGTATTTCCAGCTGGAGAACAGCTGTGTTCAGATCTGAAATCTAATTCTTTTGAGTCTTCCTGAATTATGCCATCCTTTTAATAGTGTTAATGTTGTTTTTTAACCTTCATTCATCAACAATAATAAAGAATCAGCAGCTTTCTGTTTTTCTTTATTAGACTATTCTGACTGTTGCGTGAAAATGAGCTTTTGGGACAAAATATGTTTGAGGCAGCTTCTCCGTGGGTGTTTATGGACTGAATACAGAGTACTACATGAACCCTATAATTGTGGACCTCACTGAATCATACAAAAATGAATGAATAAATACAATTCTCCATTCAGTCTTTTGATAAAATTGGTTGAGATAACATCTCCAGAAGAAAAGAGCATTAAGCAGACACGGAGACGCTGTTTCTACACTTTGTCCTGGAGCAGTTTTAATATGATACATCATTCCTCATGTCACTTGTATTTTCTTTTTCCATCAAACGTGCAGTAGGAAATGCAGCTTTAATATTCACCATTGTGCTAAAGTAAATATCTTTATTTTATTAACAAATTACACTTTCTGAATATCTTTAAATACTTCACTCCCACTATTTCCTGTTATCTCACTGTGTGGCTTCAATAGTTTTAATGAGTTTTAATGAACACAAATTTTGTAGCGTGAAATACTGCCACACAGCTGACACCATTACCATCGGCTGCACAGTGCAACTGTTTTAAGAACAATGTCAGAGCAAAAGACGAACTCTGTCAGAGCTAACAAAGCTAATAAGTAAATAGATGCTTATTTTCATTAATTATGTGGTATGAGGTGGAAGCTCCTGAATAGGGCGACGTCACTTCCCGCTGCACACTCCAGAGCCATGTGAATAATTTAACAACAACAATGGCAGATGTCTGTGGTCTTCTAGTGCTACTACATCTTTTCAATGCATTTGGTAGCAAAATGTACTCATAACTCAGCATGTATGTCGCCAGCAAAGATGTCTTTCAGTTTAACAAGGATGTTGCAGGGACAACAGTAGTGTAAACATGGGGTTTATCGTTGCAACTTACTTTTCACTGCCATATAAAGGCCTGGCATGGTACTGCATCGTCACTCATTTTGTAGTTGTATAAATGCAGTTTCTTTCATTTCTGCAAAAGGGGAAAAAAATGCAAATTTGGTTGTCCTGTAAACTAAACCTTGAGATGCCACCAGCAGAACTGGATGCTGCATAGTATCTATATATGATTTTATTGCTTTAGTAAATCTGGTCTCAAAGGTTATCCAGTGTAATGCGCAATGCCAAGTTGCTCTCATTATTTCATAAAAGAAATCTACAGAGAACAGTCAAATTGCTTTTTGAGCGTTGAGTAATTTGAGATTGTCTAAATAACAGGCAGTAGGCACGACTACGCCTATTTAGACACACAAAAGATAAAAGCTGTTTAATATACTGACTTGTTCGGGGAGTATGATCTTTTTGCATTTGCACCGTATCTGTCTTTCTAAGACATATCTAACTACCTCCCTATTACTTTCCCATTATACGCTACCACTCTGTGGCATTTTCACAAAACCTTTGCTTTAGTGAGAAAACATGATGGCTCCCAATTGATAGCATGTTAAAAAGGTCACACATCCAAATAAATGCCAACAATGCCAAAGTATTCCCCTTATATAAACACTCAAACAAAACAGAGGCTTTGTGTGCACACAGGGAGATCCCAGTCTGTTTGGAAAAAAAAAACTTGATGTAATGTGAGCTTGGCCTTTAATTAAATAGTGTGGGATTGATTTTTCTTTCTTTCTTTTTGGCCACAGCTGAGTGGATCTGTTGAAGAAACTAAGCTTAATTATGACTTGGCACAATGTCCAATATAATTAGAAAGCTCTCAGAGGGTAATTAAAAGTACTACTATAACTGCAAAGAGCAAAACCTTTATTAAAAACAAAGAATTTGCACCCAATTTTTTTCCCATGTCATCCGCACAGAGACTTTGTTTGTTTTTTTATTTACAATCTTTGTGACTAAAATGCTGTTAAGAGGAATGAATCTGGACCAATTTTGACTATAAGTCAAGTGCTATAAATACATTCCTCCATTGTGACTTTTGTTGAGGAACAGACGTTTATCACTTATTTCATAAGCACAAAATAGGTCAAATGAAACCACTTTTCTGGAGAACAAAGCCCTGTTTACACTTTACATTTCATAATTAAAATAAGTTTGTTGAAATGCATTATCACTGTGGTTTATATATCAATCTAAGATTGTCATTTAATATGATTTGTGTTTTTGCTGTTGTTAAATTGTTTTGAATGTCTGTAAGTTAATTTAGTTTTCAGGTATTTTGTGCTTTTCAACCCAGTACTTATGTTTGAAGTAATAATTGTAAGTCATGATATGAATCAAAGTAAACATAGTTTGAATGTAATTAAATGGAAAACAAAAGGCAGATAAATTATGAGTCTCTTTGCTTTTTTATCGCCCAAACACAAGTGACTCCTGCGGAATTTATAACAGCCATTCCTTTCGGTTTTTAGTGGTGAGTTTTGTGATCATTGGAAGAAATGTATCAATAAAGGTATTACAACAAAATCAATACAGAATGGCCGATCATAAAAAAGAGAGAGGTACAGCAAAACAAGTATACAATGAACATTATTTGGTTTGATAATTGATCATTTTAAAATAACTCAGATTTGGTGAGATTCTGATGTGTATGTAATCTTCAAAATTATGATTGATGCCTTTTTTCCCCCTTCTGTCAACATCAAATGAGAAGACCTTTTATATGTCCGAAGCAAAACACTGGTAACATTCAAAACTTGTCTTGCTTAACTTTACCAGCTTTAATGAACCTCATTACATAGCACTGGGTTAAATAGTTAGCATCAGATTGTTTTAAAATACTACTTTGTAAATGGATGTAGATATAAATCATGTTTAATACCAGGCCAATTAGTCAAAATTTACAGCAATGCTAAGGACAGCTATTGAAAACATGTTCTTATAGTCTATTCAGAAGGAACAGGAAACTGATCTACAGTATAATGTATAATTCTCTCTGTGTTTTATTTTCCTTTTTTCTTGGAAGTGTATGATTTTGCAAATCCATTCATTTTTAAACCAACTGATGTTTTTTTTTTTTTTTTAACCCCTGTCCCTACCATTACCTTTCTTTCATCTGAAATTACTTGAGTGTGCTATCACCTTTTACTTCTATAAATATCACAAAGCTAAACGTTTTCCAGGGCGCTTGTTAAAAAGAGCCCTGAAGCTCTGGCTAATTCAATGCAAACAAAACAGAAAGATCTTCATTCTCTACACTGTGACACACCTTGGCTTGACTGATTAATTGCATCGGTGATCTTGTTGGTCTCCTCGATATTAGAAGAAAGTAATAAATGCTTATGCCTGTAGGTCTTTGGAGAGCTGTACAAACGTGAGACGGGACAAAATTGCTTGCAACAGCAAAGCAGAAGCTCCCCATTCTGTATAGCACTGACCCTCCAAAGGTTCCAACATTGATTTTTTTAAACACAGTTTTCAGAATGATAAATGATTGTTTATTCCAAACAGGAAGTTCACAGTTATAAGCCACAGTTACTTCTCATGCCGACAGAAGATTTGACACTGGAGGGAACACATCTACAGTTTGAGCCCAGTGCAAATACAAAATTCTCAAATACATTTTCGTATGTGGGGGCATATAATGTAAAAGCTATTGTGGGTCACATGGATCAGAAAAATAAGTGCTGCAGCTGGACCAGATAACATGAGGGCACAGTGAACAACTAAGCATATAAAACTGAAAATTTAAACATATGAAACATCCAAAATGTATTACATTATTATTTACCAGCGGTATTGCATCATGAATCAGGCTCTTCAGGCAGCAGTTGACTGGATGAGATTTTTTCTGTCCACAATTGGCTCAACAAGCCCCTGGAAGTGTTTGGTTCAACAGCATCTAACGATTCTCAGTACATTAAACCTGCTTACCTTCTCTTCAGCTCCTCTTGCGGCCATTTTTTGACACAATATTAAAAAATATATTTTTTTTTTCCCACCAAAAGTAAATGATATAAACAATTAGATGGATGATGATGGTGTCTTTATGCAGCCTTTAAACTTCAAACTTTAAACTTTATTAATTTATAAAGTGCTTTTCATGCCGTTGGCAACACAAAGTGCTTTACATAATAAAAACAGATTTAAAAACAAAGAAGCCTTTACGCATTGCATTATAAAAACACAAACTTTTCTGCGATCTTTATGTATGGGAAAGATGATCCTTTCCATTTGTGAAGTGTAAATTACAAATAAGTTACTTGACTGATAGTGTCAATATGGTTATGTACTTAAATGTACAGTACAGTTGCGAATTGATTACCTGATCATTTATATGGACCATTTGCTTGTCTCCACCCTATACATTTTAGAAGAATTATATTATTCACCAAATTATGTCCAGTGACATGACACAGAAGACACTGCATGTGTGTTTTACAAGTTTTATGCAAAAAGAGGAGCACATGTGGAATGCTTTGGCCCTCTTTAAGTCTAGATGAGCCTTTTGATGCAACATTGAGCATCAAACATTAAATTATGTTTTCAGAAATTCCATACTATATCATTTCAAGCAGACCAACTTGCCACTCATGTATCTTTTTTGCTTCTTCATAGTTTCATGTAAACATGCTCACTGGAAAAGGAGGAAAGGGAAGAGAGAAAATTCCTCAGAATTCAAAAATAATATTTTTCTTTTCTTTAGTTTCTTTATTAAATGAAATAAAACATACTTAAAAAAAACTGAGCTCAGGATCAGGTGATCAGTAGGTGTATCAACTTGCCATCATAGGAACAGTTGCCATGTTACCATAAAAGCACATCCACAATAGAGCAAATGCTCCTACTCAGACATCATAACACATCTGGTTAAAATCTCTTCACAGTCAAAGCACATGTTGCAGGGAGCTTCTGTGTTCCCTTGATGACAACAGCTTTTAGTTTATGGTAGGGCTGGGCGATAATTCGATAACGATATATATCGAAAATAGACGCGCGTGCGATAGGAAAAAAAAGAGGATCGATATAAATTCGATAGAGAAAACACACTTCTTTTTTCATTACAGCCTATCATGTGGCTTGATACTAAGTCGTAACTTCCTCCAAACCAATCACAAACACACACTGAGGCACGCTCCCCCACCAAGCCCCGCCCCCCTCCCCACACAACAACAGAGCGCACATGACGCTAAAGACGTTTGAATGGTGCTGCTATTT
>JAVQJG010258998.1:0-21267 GCA_036024015.1 Craterocephalus amniculus | reverse complement strand
CACGCTCCTTAAACACTTCAGTCGAGTAATCATCATCAAAATAAATCCTGTGATCGTTAATATGAATCGCCTTTTGTGACCATGCAGCCTGAAGCACTTGCTGTTTTTCCTTATAACTGTAGTGTTACATGTAGTGTTGTGTGTTTTTTTTATATTTCAGACAGGAGGAAGTCTCCAGCAGAAGGCTGATGCCTGGGCGGAGGCGACCAACGCCACCAGACGATCTCAGATCAGACAACCTGCTTCTGTGAACAACACGGTGAGTTCACAGGAGTATCAGTGACTCGTACAGCAGCGTATTTACAAAATGAATTATTCATGCCACGCCTGAGACAAATTGGTTAGGAGTCTTCAAAAAAAATGTCACCACTATGCAGCCGGTGTGAGGTCTAATCCTGTCTTTAGGGAGAGAACAGAGGGAATCTGCTGTGAGACCGAAAACTAGTTCAGACTTTGGAAACTTTGTTTTAAAGCTGCTGAATGAAACGGATTGCGTGAAGTAAAAATGCGATAAGAGCAGCCATGGTGATATAACATGGTGTTCTCCGCATTCAGAAACAAGGGTATGAGGAAAGTAATAAATGACTACAATAATAATTTAGTTACAAGTCTTCCCCTCTGGCGGCTGTTGTCTGGTTTCATTTGAACCTGTCAGAACGAATTGCACCTCAAGCCCGAGATGCAATCTGGTTAGGGAGCTTTCAGAGGAGGATTTAAGCCACAGCTGCAGAAAACTAAAAACAATATATAACTGTCATAAGCTGTCTGTATCTTCACCTTGTGTCCTTTAAATATACACTTGACAAAACAGCCTTTTGAGAAGATAACACACGAATGAAAGCATATGATCCTAAACGTGACAATCACAATTACCTTAATAAGTAAACAGCAGACACTGGAAGATAAACCCCACCCATCTGTTCCCCATCTGGATGGTGACATGCCAATGAACTCCACAGATCCCACATCCCCTTTGTAATAACAATCAGAGGATTAACATGGATTCTGTGTTTGTTTTGCTCTGACGTGGGATTTATCCTTGTCTATGACAGAATGAAGCCTGTGAGCTGCTTTACGCAGACGTGTGAGCCACTCATCGTAAACATACGTGTGTGTAAAATAGAAAGCACATCCTTCTTCTGTTTAAAGGTTGTGTCAGAATATAAGTTAAAATGTGGTAAAAACAGCCACAGATGGACAGGATAGGACTTATTCATTGTTTTTATTTACAAAAAAGGCTCGTAGAACCGCCTTTAACAGCAATGTGTCATGTCTGTGTCATTTTGTCAGCCGCTCACATTTTGGAGGGATTTTGGCCCATTTTTCTTTACAAGCTTGTTTCTTGAGGTTTTCGTTTATTTTGTTTTTGGCTCTGAAGGTCCCACCAGCACTTCAGTAAGGTTCAGATCTGGACTTTGACTGGACTGTTTGAGTTATTTTCTTTTTCAGTCATTCTGTCTCAGATTAACTGCTGTGTTTGGGGTCATTGTCTTGTTTTATCACCCAGTTTCAGTGAAACTTTGGCTTTCAGAAAAATTGCCCCATATTTAGAGCACATACCAGAACACCATGCAGTTCATGAGTTCATGTTCAAGTCAATGGTTGCAAGGTTTCCTGTCCAGCCCAGATCAGCAGCCCTCCACCACCGTGCTTCACAGTTAGTTTTAGGCGTTTGTGATCACTGGCTTTCACCAAATGTGCGCTCTCATTCATCCATACTACTTCTTGCAGTTTCAGAAAATGGATGGATGGATGGATGATACAGCTTCTCCAACATTCGCCCTGCTGACATGCTCCTTTTATAGAAAAGAGACTTTTCCCTATAGCAACTATTCTAAATGAGCCTCACTTGTTCAGTCTTTTGTGAGTGTGCTGTCATGAACGTTAATATTTAACAGGCTAACTGAGGTCTGTAGCGTTTGGGGTTTTTCTCTGGGCATTGCACAATCTCATTTTGGGAGTGAATTTCCTTTTAATAAAGAATGACAGTAAAAGATGTCAGGTGAGGATCATCTGAAGTTGTATTTATCTCATCTCACACACCGATGCATGGAGCCAGGATTGTTATGTCTCATCTTTATGCAAAGCTGAGCTAACAGGCAGATGGCTAAAGAGCACAATCCAATCAAAATGACTAACTTTTCCCTTTGAGCAGCTCATTCTCACATTGCTGCTGTATGATGTTAATGTTCTAGTCCAGCTCTGAAGAGAAAGTTTGGTTTTCAACTTAAAACCACTAAAAAACCTCCTGCTTTGACACTATAACAAAATGACTGATCAAAGTTTGCTTGTTGTTCCTGTTCTGAATAAATGAGTTGTGCCTCCTCGTGTCTCCATGAACATTTCATTGACAACTACAGTGATTACTTTTCTGCTGGGCCTGTTTTTATAGGTGGGAATGAGGGAGGAGGAATTTAGAGGACACAGAGAAGAGGTGCCTCTTGGAAACATCCCATCTAGGGGTGAGTAGTGATGATCACATCACTCAGTGCATGTTTAAACAACACAACAAGCTTTAAAATAGCCATGAAGGTGTTAACACTCTAACAGAATATTACCTGATGGCTTTAATTGAAAGTGGCTGTGTTCTGTTATTTATGTAAATTATTTCGAGTCCATCAGAGCGCTGTTCGAACTCATTTAGTCTTTCTAATCCTTTCAGCTTTTTATTTATGTTTGTCTCCATCTTGATAATTTTGCAAATCATGTGTTTATTACATCTTTGTTTCTACTTCCTCTCCGACAGTCTGTCTAATCATTTGGCTGCTTATCTAGAGTGAAAATAGATTCGGTAATGACGTGCCGACAACAGACTATAAGCCTTTTATGACAGTATTAAATAGTCCTCCCCCATTACCGTCAACTTTTGTGTCTGAAACACTGAAAACAGTAAAATGTTCTGCAGACACCACACTGGTATTCACTGGGGAGAAAACAATAGCACCTCATCCAGCATAATCAAAAAGACCTTCATCCCCTGGTGCTGAAACAAAAGTCGTTTATTTGGTAGTTTGCTCTGAGTCATTATTCACAGAGTCATAATGAATGATAATGAGTTACAATTCAATCAAGCTAAATATAAAATCATTAAAAAATCAATTCAAGTCATTTTTGTTTTAAATAAATCATTTACTAGCCAACACACGCTTGCTTTTTTCAGCCCCGTCTCCGCAGGGAAGCGTTTCTCGCTTCTCAGTGGACTCGGTGGGAGGTGGCAGTCGAGGAAAATCGGTGAGGGCCAGACTGGCGCACCAGCCCACTGACTCCAACCCCACCTTACTGCCCTTTGGTAGGGGACAGACAATCACTCTGCTGCACCAGCTGCCCAGGAACGGCTGGCTGTACGGACGCGCTGACAGCAGTCCACGGTGAGAGATGCTCAGCTGTGGCTGTGTGTGTGTGTGTGTGTGCATGTTTATGTGGATATATCTGTCCATGGACAACTCCCAGTTCTGATGTAATGCAGTCATAGATACATCCACACCCCATCGTATCATGGTTTTATGTATCAGGGTATCATAAGAAGAAAAATAAAATCCAGTCGTCACCAGGTCTTAATCAATTAAATGACGCATTAGATTGGTTGCAAATGACTGCCTCTTAGATCATTGCTGATGTCTTTCCTCCTTGGCATTTTGCCACACTGCTACTAAGCTTCTTTAGTCCTATAAAAGCAACCAGGGTGTTTTTTTTCCACACAGCTTCTAAGTGTCTCATGTTCATCTAAGATTGCATTTATATGGTTGTAAGTACTATGTTCTAATAGAAAAGTCCTCAGAAATTAAACTTGATTGTTCACTTCTCCATCTCAAAGCTGCACTATTGAACTCTGGCAGATTTTTGCTGTGTAGCAGAGGTCTGTTCAGCTCTTGCCCAGCGTTTTCTCTGTCCTCTGTAGTCAGTAAAAGCCATGCCGATGCTGACTCCTTTAATGTTTTCTGGTGTTTCTTTGGAAAATCAACCATTTGCAGTTGTGTAATGGACTGGACCTCTGCAGTTAGTAAAGAAAATAACATTTCTGTGACACCTTGGCTGGAGCAAAACGCAGTAAAGTGGTTTCTCAGTCATATTCTGTATTTACTTTATATTTCTTTCTTTCTTTAAAAAAAACTCAGATAAGGAAAGTTTTATCTATTGTTGAACCCACTTTCTGCTGGTTGAAAGCAATGAAGTTTTAAAGAAGCAGCAATCCTTCTTACAATATAAACAAAGGAATGCACAGTGGTTTTTAATCTTTCTTCTGACTTTCACCAGTTTTAAAAGCCTTTCATAAAGATTTACATCACCCCAATTCTTCTTTTTATCATGTGTGTCCTTTCTTTTCAGCCCTGGATGGTTTCCAGCCTCCTTTGTGGAAGAAATAGATGAACCTCCAAACTCACCCAGCCTCCGGTAAACATCCATTAACTGGATCTAACAAGAATAATGGTTAATCAACATCTAGTCACATGTAACTGTCAGACAGGTTCTCTCTCTTCTGAAAGTTTGAAAGCATCAGAAGTAAATGAAAGGGTGAACTTAATGTTTGTCTGAGATAATGCTGAATATTTTGTGCAGTTGCCCAAAGGCTGTCCCGATTTTTTGGGGCTAATAGTTTTAAAAGAGGGTCAGCTTGAAACTTGAGCCGAAATGATAAAATTAACTACTTAGGGTATTTAGGTGGCCCATAGCTATGAGGGAAACCATTACGACCTGCTTCACTAAAACACTCTCAGTCACTGTGAATAGAAGCACCACAAAATGTCTACAGTACTGAAATTAATCAGCGTCTCTAAATGTGTGGAAAAAAGAGTGAAAGATAAAAGTAAAGTAGAGGGCAGACGCTTTGCAGTAATGGAGGGATCTGGAGGTTCTGCTCTGCTCTGAGTGGTGAAAGTTCAGTGAACTTCTCCCCTGAAACCAATATAAACTATTCTCAGTAATAGATAAAAATGATCAATTTAGGAATATTTTTTGGGACAAGGATGTTCCAGTTATCCATTTTTTTTCAAGAAACTATTTTCGAACCCATCAGTGTCTAATCTGACTAAGAACTGAAACAAGCTCTATTTTAGCTGTAATTTGTTTAATATTGGTAATTAAAAGATATATGACTCTATCTATATATAAGTAAAATAGTTTAAATCTATTTCTTTGTACCATTTTAGTCATTCAACTGTCCAAAGCAGAAGCAGCAGCAGCATGAGTAGCCTGCTCGACCAACCACGAAGCAGCAGCCAGGCTGGAGCCCCGCCCCCTCCACCCCCACCACCGCCTCAGTCTTCATCCTCTAGTACACCTTCGGAGAATCGGACAGTAGCTGATAAAAGGACTAAGTCTTATTCGGAGAGCATGGTATGTTCGTCAATGACTCGCCTCTTCTTCAGAAGTTGGTACAAGAAGAAAAAGTACAGCTCCAAGAAAGGCTGCAAAATATTAGCATTCAGTATGGGTGTAGTGTTTATTTATTGTCACACTTTAGTATTTTTAATCATATGTCATACAGTCAAGTGCTGATGGTATTGGAGGACAGATGATCTGTAGGAAATTTGGCTTTCAAGCTTATTTTCCCCCTCCAGTCAGGATGTCGCTGTCTGTGGTGCTGAAGAAGCAAACAGCTTTAACTGCTGTGTTTGGTTGCAGTTTCATTTTGGAGCTGCAGTTTTTCTTTACTGATTAACACTCAGTTGTACACTATAGTATTGGCTATATTCTTAAACTCTTTAAAAAGACAGATTATCATACATTATTATTCATAATTTATAATAATATTTTAGGGAACATTGTCTACAAGCTCTTCTCAACAAATAAGTTGTTACAGTAGCTCTCTCACAACTATATGTTTTTATTTCAGTATAGTTGAACTTTCTTGTACCTACATAGTCCCAAACATCCGTTTAACCTCCTGCTATAATGATTTGTGAATCAAATTAAAACGTTCTGGTGATAAACCTGAACCGTCCCAACCACATGGTTTAGATATTTAAGCCCATTAGTTTTTTTTCCATTACTGTTTTAAATATCTGTTGCAATGGGAAATAAAAATGCAAAGAAACATTTTTCCATAACTTTTTTCCCTTACAGGCTCGTTGGGATATCTAATGAAGTTGTTGGGTATCAAGCATCCTAAGTATCATAAGTGTAGTTTTTTTTGTACTGTTTTAGGATAACATGTTTATTTTCTTGATGTTTGCAGAGCTGTAATTCTAATGAACTCGGCTCAGCTCAGTTATAAAGCTCTTTTTCAACAGGCGTGCAAACTAAAGGGCTTCGCAGAGCAAAAGCAAAACGTAAAAAGACACAAGATGTAAAGGACATGTAAAAATTATTATTTACATAATAATACTTGTGAAAATAATTTGCAAAAAACAGTAAAATATTAACATAAATATCTTATAAGAGTAGATGTGATGCAAAAACCTAGGAGGCGAGCCTAAAAAATAAAAACTCTGCCTCCCATTGTAGTCCCAGAAATTCTGCGAATAACAAGCAGGTCTGCTGTCTAAGAGTGAGTTTGTGTTGTCGGGTGATGGGAAATAATGAGATTCTTTAGATAATCAGGCTTTTAAGATAAGACCAAGCTCTGCCATTCAAGGCCATTAAAGCCTTTGTATGTGATCAGATGTATTTTAAATTCCATTCAGAGTTTCACAGGATGCCAGCAGAGGCTAAACCAGGAAAAGGAAACATGATCTGTCCCACTGCTATTCTTCATTACACTGACAGCAGCAGCAGCTTGAATCAGCCTAAAGATCTTTAAAGATCCAACTCCAGACTAAACTGGGATGTTCTAGCGAAGATATTAATCTGATAGATGCATAGATTTATTGAACAAATGAGTCCATTATAGAAACCTGTTTATTATTGGATTTTCTAAGACAGATACTGCAAAAATAAAGAAATATATAAATTATAGCACAGGAAGCCACAGCAACACTGTATAGAATAAGATTATAGTTGGACATGAAGGCTTACCTCTGCTTCCCTGGATTCAGAGGGAGAAAATGATCCTTTGACTTGACTATGATTTTTTTCAAAAGAATCCTTTAACATCACTAACTGGTTTTAGATGCAGCAAAGTCCTCTGCAGCATATGCCACACTGAAATAACTAATTTAAAGTCTTTTTCTGTAAACTGACATTGATCTCTCATTAGATTACTGTATTTCTGAGGTAAAAATAAAGATAGATATATGTTAGATGTCGGCTTGTAATTCTCTGTAACTTCAGAAATGAAGCATTGACATTCATGTCAGAGGACATGAACATGGTGAAAGTTGTGAAATGCTTCTGATGAGACACTCCATCCGCATGTCTGGCATCCATCCAGCAGGGGCACTGTGGCAAGGTGCTGTTCTCAATGACGCCACACCCTTCCTTCTGGTGGATGCAGGGAGGAAGCTCCAGATGCTGATGTTAGTGAGGAAACTGTGTGCTTATTTTTGTGGGTGTGAAATTTATTTTGAGATTCAACACCTCTTTCTGGCCTTTAAGGTATTTCTCAGAGTGCTGTTGAGTGTTAATGCTGGTAATGCCTTTTCCCCTCACTGATGCTATTCAGTCACATCATGAAGTGACTTGAAAAGCATTTCTGCTTCTGTTCAGCACATGCAGAGTCATGTCTCGGGCCATTCTGGACTTAATTATATAGTAAAACTGTGTTGAGATAAATGTAATATTTCTATTTATGACCAGGAAAACAAGAAACAGGTGCTTGTCTATCAAAATGTGTAAAAACAAAAAAAGTAGAACAGTTAACAGGCAAAAACAGCAATAGCAAGCTTTGAAGTTATTATCATTTATTCCCAGTCTCAGCCCTCGCAGAGAAACTTTCATATAAAACTTTCAAGTAGTCTTCAGGAATAGTTCTCCAAGCTTTTTAAGGACTTCCCAAAGCTTTTGGATGTTTCCCGCCCTTTTGTTTTTTTCTCTGTCAGAATGATCCTTCCTTGCTTTATGAACGTTGTGGTCAGCGCTCTGAGACGGATTCCTCGCTCCGTAAGGACTCTCCATTTATCCATTTGCCCATTTTTTATAGCCCCTTATTCTAATTCACTGTTGCAAGGTATCCAGTTTATCCCAGCTGGTATATGTCAATAAGTGGAATACACCTTTGATGGGTTGCCAGTCCATCACGTGGTCTATAACAGCTGTTGCCACCAATTTCCAGTCCAGTCCACATCCCTCCTTCTATTGTCTTAGTTTCCTCAAATGTTTTAGCAACCCGCTGAATACCAGGTTTTTTTTCTTGCAGCTTTGTTGGAATCACCTTGTCAGTGAAAAAGTGCTAATTTAATTTAGCCAAACTGTTTTATTTGTCCCTTTTCATTGATGCAGATCAAGAAATGGGAAGAAATTATGTCTGTCTGCTAAAGGCTGGTGTTAAAAAAGCACCTATACAAACTAGATAAAACTTCTTATTTGCAAAGTTGTCTGTTTTGTATAGTTCATTCATTGGGCTAGCTGTCTTTTTGTGTTTGAATGATGAATTGATCAGTGTGAAGTGACCTTACCATCAAAAACACACTCCTCTGAAAAGGATCGGGTAAATAACTGGACTGGAAATAAATGAAAAAAAAGCCAATGTGCAGGAAAGCCTGGAGAACTATTTCTGAAAAACAGTTTTAAAAGATTACAAGGAAGCAAAGCAGCTTGTACATAAAATCAAAAGAAAGGAAGGCTGGCTCCCAGTTTTTGTGTATCGCTTTTAATGTTTATCATTAGAAAAATAATGTTTTAAGTCTTTCATCAAGATTTTTTTTTTCTCAGATGTCTCTGCATGTTCTCAGCTCTTCCTCTTTTTCACACTTTCCTAGTATTTTATCTTTTTTATTTGTGTCAGTGTGACACAAAGTGAAGTGTGCATGTTTGACAGCTCAGCAAATTAATGAGCAAAAGGCTGAGTGGGCTGGTCCCTGTCGAGCCTCCGTTGCTGCATGTTTCCACATTTTGTGTTTCATATTGGTCCTCACTAAAACCTCTCCTCCTTCTTCTTTCAACAGAGATCACAAGCACACGAATCACGGCCAGAGCTCTTCCCAAAGTAAGAACATTGTAGCTGCAGCTTTTTCTCTGAAAGTGGAAAAAATAAGAAGCCACTCTTGCTCTCTTCTAGAGAAGTTAATGATATTTTTTCAAGTATATCATGAAGCCATTAAATCTGAAGGGCAGTGACCGAAATAGCAGAAAATCTCTTCCTTTCCATTAGAGTTTGAAGTACGTGTTGAAACTATTTTGATTCTGGGCGTCTGGGAAGCGTGACTATCACCCTCACTTCAGGTGAACAGTTGATTGGATGATATTTGGTACAGTTAGAAGTGCACGGCTCATGCATAACCATGTACCGCTGGCCTCCAAAAGCTATTACCAGCAGGGCATCTTCTCTTGTTGTCCTTCTTCTTCTTCTTTCCTGCCAACATTTATGTCGCTGTTCCTTCTCACCTTCCTCAATTGTGATTTGCAGGGGCACCAATCCATTCGCTACAGTTAAGCTGAAGCCCACAACCACCAATGACAGATCGGCGCCACGTCTACATCGGCGATGACATGTTTTCATTTCATCCAACCTGACAGTTCTTGACGTTTGTATGTTTATGTCATGTGGAGGCTGTTGTGGCTGTGTTCACACACAGAAAACAGGACAGGTTTCAGAATCCTGTGAACTGCTTTGCATCATCTGAATCTGTATAATAAACTCTTTGTAAAATAGTGAGAAGCATTCAAATAGCATAATGTGCATTGATCAGATTTTAAGTCCTCCTTCCTTATCTGTGATATTTGATTTAGTTGCTCTGCAAAGCTTTCTGAACATCTTTAGGTCTATAATGTACACTTATTGTTGGGAATCAGTGCCCAGAAATGATTTGATAAATCTATTTTCCAGCCATCTGTGGTGTCATGTATCGCTCAGGGATGGATGCTCGGCCTTAATCATCTTTTTAGATGTTTTTATATTGTATCTGTACCGTTTCTATTCACATGTCTTACATGTGGCATTAAGTCTGTTGCTAAATATTAATTGCACTGCAAATGAACTTTTGGAAATGTCTGTAGAAAATGATCATATGACCTCAGGCAGGTAATTTCTTGTTAGATAAGGATTTTATTTTTCAGTGAGGAATGTAATGAATGATGCAATAGATGAAGGGATAATGTTGCACCATCTTTATAACATTATGTTTTTGCTTTAGGGAAAGCAAACATCTGCAGCTCATCCTTTACCGCTTCGTTCGTGTTTAGTTCATGAATCTGATGTTTTTTTCCTAAATGTCCCAATTCTTTTTTATTCATTGTCCTCCTCATGTGTATGTAGTGGGTTCTTCTTCTACTTGCTGAATAAAGCGATGGCTTCAGATGTGTGTTTATTTGCACAGGCAGTAAAATGTCCTACTAAAAAAGATGAAGATTCCTCTGTTGCCTGTTTGGGTCCTCCGCTGGGGATATTTAACCTAAATTGAACCTTGGTGTGAATCCAATTCTGCTAATGGCTTGACAGCAGCACTTCTGAGTATAGGCTCCCTGGCAGCTGAGATGATGTGGCCTTTTTTTCCCCCTGTTCCTCATTCAGTGACTGTATGCTGGTTAAATTCCCCTGTAACCTGCTGCTGTAAAGAGTTCACGTTTAGGCAACTTGTCTTCCTTCCAAAAACTGCACCAAATGCACAATGTTAATGAAAACTAATGAACAGCATCGAGGGACACCATCATAGAGAGCAGCTTTTTCTAACTGCACCTCTTTTTCTGTTTTAGCTGATCTGCTTGATAAGATAAATGACAGCCAAGTAGAAAAATGGGTGAAAGGGAAAAAGTAAACAAGCTACAAAAGATAAGGGAATCACATCACAGGAAGGAATAAACAAAGGTAAAAAAAGAGCAATCAAAGCTTTATTTTTTCCCCATTTTATTTTATCTTATTTTATTCGTTCACAGCTTGACCTCTTTCTTCTTTTGTTTTTTTTTTCACAACAGCTCGTTACCAGAGGAGAAAGTGATGGGCGGTGGATAGATAGATGGATGGAGGGGGGGATGATGGCATGAGAGAGGAGAGAGGGGGAGCGGGTGCAGGAGGAGCCGCTGAGGCGGAAGTGAAATCAAAAGTAAGAACAGAAAAAAAAGGAAGACAAATGACTGGAAGATGAAGAGAAGAACCAGCAGAGGAAAAAAAGAAAAACATCTGAAAAAGGGAAAACTTACGGAGAGAAAACTTCGTGTAAATATCTGCTTTATGCTTTAAAATGTGAGGTTTCTTCCTGCAGGCGTGTAGCTTATCTATATGTAACACAAACAAGAGCAGTTTGTATAAAAAGGATGAATTAAATAGAAGGATTGCTGCTAAAGGGGGGGTTGGTGGGGGGTCGGGGGGGCTTCTAACAGCCTACTTCACTGCAGCATTGCAGCTGGTGAAGTCAGCAGTGGAGGATGGGAGGATGGTAGCAGGGATCGGCTTCAGGCTGGGGAGTAGGTGCTGGCCAGGGAGAGGAAAGGGTGAGGAGGGGGTGTATGGGTGGGAGGTGATCTCTCAGTGTGATGGGGGACTATTTATTCCTTCACAAGGGCAGCAAATTCTGAAAGAGAAGAGAAAAAAGAGAAGATGTCAGGATCTTGAACATGAAATCATCAAACTGCAGCCGCTTGTGATAAAGATTAGCGACACGGCTGCTGCATGCCCCTCAGCTTCCGTCTGTTAACTTTTCATCTCTACATTTACGCTGCTTGCTTTTCCTATAGAGACTCCATCAAACGCTACCAGCAGTGCAACGAGATGTTTGTGTTTACCATCGACTCCGATCTTTCCGTCTCCATCCTTGTCGGCTGCTTGTAAAAATGCTTTGGTTTCTTTGTCTGTCAGGTCCCTGCCATCTTTGGCAAAGCCCTTCAGGACGAACCTAGCCGGAGGAAACAGAGAAGCCCATGTTTGGAAAAACATTCTGTTGAATTTATGGGTTTTTAATCTCGTTGTTTTTTAAATGATCTGTCAGAAAGTGAAAAAAAAGAAAAAAGAAAGGGAAAGTGAATCTAACATTTCTGTGAGGGTGATAAATAGATGGGAGGCTACGTTTTTAAAGAGAAAAATATTTTAAACAAGTCATTTGGGAACAGCTGTACTGAACATCCACATGAGGAAAAGGGAACTCTTCTTTAGAAAGGACTTTTAGCATAACCTGATCATTATATTATCTTATATCTGCAAGGAAAGCCAGACAATTAACAAAAAAATGTTGAGTCCACATGTTTGAACTCTTTCCAGCTCAGATGAGATTGTTTCCTTTGTTCCCTGATGCACATCAAGGTTCAAAACAGGCTAAACTGAATTTTCAATCTTTTTTAAAAGTTTCTATCTATTCACCTTTTCTTATTCACAACCTATAACTATATCTTAAAAACAGGATTCCAGCTACTGTGCTTGTGTTTGTCTCACTTGAGCTCTTCCTCCTCTATGAAGCCGCTGTTGTCGGCGTCCAGCACCGTGAAGACCTTCTTCACATCGTCAGAAGACTTGGACTTCAGACCCACAATCTCAAAGAACTTCTTATGGTCAAAAGAGTCAGCAACTGTCAGTACACACACACAAACACACACAGACACACAGATTTAGAGAAATGAAAGATATGCAGACGTGAAGAGCAACAAGATTGGCAAATCTAAACTGTGGAAAATCTGATTACATTTTCCAGAGTAGTTAAGCGTGTAGTAATTTTAATAACAGATACTGAAGATAACAAGCATTGTGTAAACATTGTGTGGCATTTGTATTCATGTTCACAGACAAGCAGGAAAGGAGAGAATACATGAGGACAAAAAGCTCTCTGCAGCTAAATTCTTTCCTTCTTCTGAATCTAGAGCCAAAAATGTAGGACTCACCCCTTCTGGAAGCTGGCAAAATTAAATTTGGAGCATTTAATAGGTCAACTTCGTGAGAGGGTTTAGAAAAAAATATCACCTTGGTTTCTTAACTTGTGGAAGTGAAAGTATCAAAGATCAGTAAATGAAGAGCTGCCGTCCTGCAGGTTTTTAATGTTTACACTTCAACCCAACTCATTCAGATTAATGGTTAATTTACAGGATTGTGCAGATCGTGACCACAAGCCGTTTGAGATCAATTTTATCTAAAACAAGGTGTGTTGGAGCAGGGAAACACCTAAAAGCTGCAGGACGTCGGCTGATCTAGAAGACCAGATTTGCTGATCCTTGAACAAAATGAATGAATGTAAAGCATTAAACAAGATCACCTTTTTAAGAAAGCTTGTTTTTCACCTTTTTGTAAAAGAGAACCTGCTGCATTATGTTTTGCTGCAAAGTGTTTTACCTGCAAATGCATCTAGTGCTCTCTTGATGTCATCAGCGTTGAGGATGCTGCTCATTGCCATCTTGGCTGGAGGAGAAAGCAGGTGAGGAAGCAGACAGAAGCGAGGAGAAAAAAGGAAGAGAAGGAAACAGAGGGGACAAGGTTAAAAACAAGGTTACGTGAGAGCAGGGAGAGAACTCGGAGACATTCTCGTATTACACCGGTGACACGTTGGAAATGGAGCAGGAAATCAGGGCATGTGAGAGGGAGGTGATGAGTGACAGAGTGAATTAGTGACAGTTAAAGAGAAGAAGAGAATGGGATTGTAACAAGATAATGTGGAGGGCAAAGAGCTGAGTTTTGGTCTTTTAAATAAAGTGAAAGATAAGAGCGGGAATAAAAAAAGTCCTTTCAAGAACAAACAGACGAAACAAGCGGCGTTTTTCATGTGATATCATAGAGCATTTTAGGGATGAAAGCAAGACACAGCACCAAGATGTCAGGGGTTTAACGGGCCATCTGAGTCCTCTGCTGGCTCTGAAATACCACAGGAGCATGCAGTTTGTCAGCTCAGTCAACACACAGGAACTTTGTTGTCCCTCACCATGAAAGGTGAGCCCGAAACCTCAGAGTGCTCTGGCTTTTTACAGCTGTGTGCGCCACTGAACCCGATCGCTGCTTATGAAGTTGTCACCTTCCCCCTGACTTTGACTGTTGGCCTTTCTTCATCTGTTCACATTGCAAACACGCTCATACAGCATGAGTGTGCTGGAGGCTGAACACACAAACAAGCAGGCGGCGGAGGAAGAAGTCTGGAGAGATGTCATGTTTAGAGGAAATGAGTGATGTAAATTAGTTTAATTATTTACTTGAGTCAAGCAAATCTTGACAATGATTTGTGTGTAATTACAGTTAACTCAGTCACACTTCAAGTGTGTTTACACTCAACTAAATGTTCACTTGTCTCTGTACTATAAATATATTTTTTTTTAAGGAAGGATATAAATTGATCCCTTTTCACTTTCTACATTTTCTTATGTTATCTTGAGTTCTAAAATGTCATGTACAGGGTGTTAAATCACTGTAGCACAACACATTCACAACGGATCAGCTGATTAATATTTGACATTTGGACAATAGAATACAGTGGGCTGATTAATGATGTGGTGAGCACTGTTACATCCGATTGCATCCTATCAGTCAACACACACTCACACACTCATGCACACACACACACAGACACTCATGTATCTCAGTATATCTTAACATGTTTGCATAATATATTCTAGATGGATTTCTAGTCTACAATATGGATGTATTAAATGTGGTGTTCATCATGAATGTATTCTTAGACCCAGTGGAATCTACATGATGAAAGGGATGATGGCCAACTATGTGTCCATGATCAATAAAATGAAAGAACAACACAGAGGCCTGAAGTGTCTGATGCGTCGTCCACTTATTTCTGTTATCCACCTTGAAAGGCATTACCCCACTTATGCCATGGCCACTTAGAGAGGAAATTAATATTAAATCAGTTATTAATATGTCAATGGTGTATTTTAAAATTGTATGTTTTTCACAAGAAACAGCTGAGTATTGTGTAAGAATTCTGTATCTGTGCTCTGGAACAAATTGTCATTTCTAAATTAATTTAGAAAACATAATCATAATTATTGAGATCACAATCATCTCATGAAAAATGTGAATCTCTGTCAAGGTATTTTTAAGACTTATTGAAATATTCCTCAGGCATTATCTTCATTTTCTGTTTGATTCTTCAGGAATTTATATTCAATCTGACTTCCATGACTAAATACTAAAATAAATATAATAAAAAAGAGTCTAACCTACAATCGTTGTTGCAGGTTAAAATATGTCAGCTTTATTCTAGAAATTTCTAATATAAAAAGTCTTGTACTATTGTATCACGTAACCTATTATAAAACCTTTTTTGTTTTGTAGTTTTTGTTGTTTAGCTCGTAGGGATCAACAGATGATAAGAATGTTGTACCTGAATGATTAAACACAACAGAATGAAAAGAAATGTCTCCAAACAAAAGTCACAGTAATGACACCAAAGTAATCATCTTTGTACCATCATCACTATCACCGTGTTCTGTGGCTCATAACGCTGAGCTCGCCGATTTCAGCAGCCCTTCCCAGGATTTGTAATACAGTCTGAGCTGCTGTTCTTTCCACCAGTTAAAAATCCCTCCAGTAGCAGGATTTCCTTCATCACCTCCTGATACCATTTACAGTGTCTCCACCTTCACACTGAGCCCTTATCTGCCAGCATTCAATAATAATATCACATTAACACCAATAGTTGCCCATTTGGTTTGGATACTTATTCTCTAATACTCTACTTACACTCACTCATACGAAGAGAAAATAAACCACCAGATTTATGGATATTTACATTTTTATAACAATAGATATACGCGTAGATCTTTGATTTTCTCAGACATAAACAACTAATAGATTACTGAGGTGTTAACTTCTATTTGTAGTAGTTCATAGATTTCTTCCATTGGTGTCACACTTGGCTCGGGTGATGTATGAGCTTCTGGAGAGCTATGGTGTTATCTACTTCAGTAACACACTGCTGCACACACGGATCAATACTGAACAGTACTTAACTTGTGTGGCCACACATCCAATCTTTTTCTCACCGTAAAAGCCCGACCTTCTTCGCTGACCTTTGGCTTAAATGTGTCCGCGGGGAAAACAAACAATTCATTGGGAAATGAGCAGGAAGAGGTTGATTTGCTGCGATATCTCAGTCCCAGTGCGACCAGTGCAACAGTATAAGGTAAGACACATTGATTCAATTTAAAGGAAAGCACAACAATTGTGGTTGCGCTGATAGCTGGTCTCTGTGATTTATCATCAGCTAGAAGAAGAAATACAGCGGCTTTACACCTACATGGCATACACTTTAATTTGAGACACGTAGTCCTGGAAAAGGACTGAGCAGACATTACATAGAGATAGATCAGTACCACCTGTCATGTTTGGACTGGGATAATGATGCTGCTGCCAACACTTTTTTTAAACTTAGCTTGCAATAAAAAGAGATTTGGGGAAAATAATTTGTCCGTTTAAGAAAAGAAAAAAAACTATTTCCAGCAGCCATGAGATCTCACTAAATCAATACAATTAATGCCTAAATTTTCAAAGAACTATTTGCATAAATCCAGTAAGAACAATTCCTTCCCTCCCATCTGGCCTCCTTCCCTGGTACCTGAGTCTTTCATTCTGTTCTGGTTTGTCTCCTCCATTTTCCCACGCTGTTAGACTCATCTCATTCCTAATTCATCCCTGGTCCAGATGCTCTTCATGCCTTCAGCTTTATGAGCCAATCAGTCTGATCCCCATTCTTTCAGACTCTCTTCTCTCCTGTCATTCTCCCTCCGGGCTGACTTTTTCACAACCCGCCTCCTCCTTCACCTCCAACTCTTCCTGATACTCAAAGGAGCCTCATCAGAAGTCTCATCTACCCCCAGCGGCTAGGCTCTGGGGGTCCCATCCTATCCCCTTTTGTCATTCATGTCATCCCCCCATTAGGATAATACACCACTCTAATCGGCAAAGGAAATCATTATCTATTCAAATCTTGTATATTAATGATTTTCAGTTGATTTTCAGTTGATTTTCATTATCTAGAATAATAATGTTTCTGAATTAGTGTGTTCCACTCATAGTACATGCATGCTGGAGCTTTTTACCCGCTGGATTAGACTGCTTCCAACAAAAACATTCTGTTTTGTATAAGCGTGCAGTTTATTTCCATGAAGCAGTATTTTATGTATTTAAATGTCACTTTTTTAATGTTAATTTATAATATATATCACTATATATACTATATAATATTTGTGTAATTTTCCTGCTTGTTGATGTTAATATTTATTGGTAATGTTTATTTATACACACCCACAGAAGTAAATGTCTTTTTGGTTTTATGTTTGTTATTGACTGTAGTGTATTTACTGTTTTAAGTATCACTGGTTAATAATCATAATTTTAACCTTTAATACATTTTATTGTTTTAAAGCAAATATCATTTAAGATTATTGTTCACTGTGACACAGTAACTGCTGGTTGTAAAAGCTCAATACTTGGATTCATGTCCTTCATAGCCAGGAAGGTGGCTGAACTGTTAGTTTGGACTGTACTATGATATAAATGTATTTATGTATTAATTTCTATGCTGAGAAAAAAAAAAGATGTTTCTAGCTGAATACCTGCATGGCCTTGTATACACATTATTGAGAAGCCTGGTGTTTACTGCAAAGAAAATCCTGACATCTTCTTTTGCATCTGTTTTGCTTTTTGATGCAAAATCTTTTACTCTTAGTAAAAGGGCTGTGGTTCTCTCTCAATATTGTTTCTGTCCACATTTGTTTGCCGCAAGGTGTTGATGTCTGAGAGCTGAATACATTTTCATTCTTAAATTAAGAATGGTGCACACTCCTGCTCCAGATGCATTCCACTTCACAGATCAGAGTTTTGCTTACTAACATTACTGGAGGGATGTGACATAAAATAATGTTCATGACAAATTCATTTGACACATTAAACAGAAATGGCACTTCTTAATCCACAATCTTCCCCTGCCACTGGAAAGGAGCAGCGATCCCTTTGGTATTTTGAATAATTCTCATCCATCTTTTCAGGCGTTTGGTAAAGTTCACTGCCCTGATGTCTCTCCTCAGGAGTTCGGCTCTGCCAAACTAACTGAAGTGCTGCCTTCTTCCCCGTGGCTGTGTGTGCACCTCTTTGATAATGTTGCTCAGAAATCCATCAATTTAATAAATGTTTTTGGCCTTCAGGTCTTCCTAAAGATCTGTGTTTCAACTGATCTTAAACACTGATTTTAAGGACAGCCGGAGGATCAAAACACCTCATCTGGAGTGTAGAGTGTGCTATTTTCTTCAATTTTTGGAATGTTAAGTCTTACAATTACAATTTAGAAGCTTATAAACTGAGATTACATGATGCTCCCAACAATTTCCATAAATCCTTTCCCTTTTGGATCCCAAGCTTATTTAAGATGAAGGTAACACAAACACTAAACAACTTTTGAAAACAATCAATAAAACACCTTTTTAAAGTATAACTAATGCAAACCCTTTATCTTTGCTAGATCTGGTGTTTCACTCTGAGCCTTTTGAGTTTTACACCACAAACTCTTCATTCTTGAAAGCTTGTCCCTAAGGTGTGCTATCCACTGTACTTTCTGTTTATCTCACCGAGAATCAACATTTCCATCCCGAGGCGAGCTGTTGCAGCGAGATAGGAGGCAGTCGGAACACACGACATGCTCACACTTTGTGTTGGGTGAAAGCTCCCGTGTTCATGCATAAAAAGGAGAACGGATTTGCAATGTAAATGTGGTTGTACATTTAACACAGGCTGCTCTTTCAGATGAGGCTAAGATCACTGCATTTGAAGTTATTGTACATAGGCACGATCCAGAAACTCTGGCAGTGTTTGCTTGAACAGCATGACAGGTTAAATGAAGAACAAGCTGCTGTTACTGTATGTGACGTAAACACTTGTGGGGGAAGTATCATCACAGTGGCTCCCTTACAGTACACAAGCCCGACCCGTGAGCCCTTTTAAGTGGGAAAAAAAGAAAAGCCCTTATCTTTCCATCACGGGAGGTTCCATGACCCTCATGCTCTGGGTAAGTGTGGGAAATCTAACCATGCTGCACAAATGCCAGCTCCCTGGTCTACTACAACAGCTGCATGACTTTCTGAATGTGTGTGTGTGTGTGTGTGTGTGTGTGTGTGTGTGCGTGCGGGAGTATTTATATAGACTAGAGTGAAGAGATGGGAGGCTTAGGGATTAATATTCTGTTGCATTTCAAGAAACATGAGCCTCTTGTGCTCATTTGAGTGTGTATGATTGTGAAGGACTCTGTAAAGGGGGAGTGTATGTGCCTGTGCGTTATAGATACACAGAGCAAGGCAAGGTTAAGGGTAACATGTGACATACAATACCACAGAGGAATACGCCTCTTTAGTTTAATGGCTGTGTGAACTGGAAATACCCCACTACAGAAACGAGTTTGATGATATTGTTTTATTTTTTCTTTATGCCATCGTTTCTACCCACAGCGGCGAGCCATTAAAGTGATGAGTTACTTCTATATGAGCCACTGGGCTTAATGTTGTTTGAAGGTCACAAATACTTTGCTATGCCTCACTTTGTTGTTGTGAAATGGTGCTTTATATTCCAAAGGGAATTTTATTATACTATAATCACATGACTGTGCTTTAACCATAAAACATGTTTCTAGAGATTTGCATTCTTTCTTTTGCCCCACCATCTTTGTTTTGCAGGGACAGGGTGGCTTTTTTCTTTTGGATGTTGAGGGTTACCATAGTTGTAATGATACAGCATAAATAGTCCCCAAAGCCCTGGATGAGGAGCTATATATCCACTATTACTTGAACACCAAAGGAAAGAGAGCCCCTCGTCCTTGCAAATAGAGAGGAATTAGAACCGGGCAAAGAAAATCCTACCTGGACGTTGACAGTCATGTGTCTATATGCATATCATCATGAAGAGCCCAGCCTCTTGAGCTGGATTACTGATGAGGAGAACGCGATCTTTCATAACAAGCCAGAATTAAACGGAGGCCCCACTGATTATTTTCTCCCTCTGTGAAAGCTTTTCAGTGGCCACTGATCTGTGGAGTTGATCCACAAAATAAGGTCAATGGTTTAATGAAACTAGCTACCTTTTCACTGTGCTCTATTTTCTGTCCAATTGCAGCAGCTGCCAATGCGTAGAGGTTGAAAAGGAAAACAGGCCCTCATGATTGCTTAAATACAGAAACAAAAAGGGTACACATGTGGGATCACAGCTACATAACAAGGTGAGAGTTGGTGAGGTGAGTGCATAGGCCTGGGGATCATCTGGCTGCTATCACCGCTGTCCACCGTTTAATCTTCTGCAGGCTCGCCGGCAACAGTAGTCCTGCTTTATCTTACAAACAACTGCAAGGCAGCCACTGCGAACAGGCAGAATGAAAAGGGCTGATTAAATGCTTGTTGCTGTTTCTATGAGCCATGAAATGATGCATCAAGTTAAGCTGAGATCAGCTACTTTAGTTTTAATGATCCTGATAAACACTAAAGATGATGTGCTTCTGCAGGCCCGGTTCTACGAGGGTGCATAAGCATGCATTGCACCCTCAGTTTATGTGACTGCATGCTCTGTTGGAAAGAAGGACAAGTGCAGTGCGCACATGTTAGTACACGGCACTCGTGTGCGTCCGGCACTCAGTTACCTGCATCAGCAAGACACTGCTCTCTGCTTCACTATTAACACAAAGTAAACAATGGATATTCGAAAGTGGTTCAAGCACAACCACGCCAGCAAGTCAAGACACCGGTACGGGTGGTCGTGAGATAGACTCGATCTCAACTTGAACTTTGTAAAGCTTAGCTGCTGCAGGGGAGCAATCAGTAGCCTCCTCCGGCTGCTCACTGCTACCCGAGCCGCTGCCACCGCAGTCCCCCCTCCCTTCCCTCCAAGGCCCAGAGCAGGCGCCCGTCCCACCCATCGACCTAGGTATGTAGCTAAACGAAACAAGGAGCAAAGAAAACGAGTAGCACGCAGTCAGATGGAAACAGTTGCAGTAGAACACGGCCCATTCTATGACAGGATTTATTTATTTAGCCTAATTAAGTAATTCATTTTTTTTTTTGGTGGGATCAATTTTTCTTCATAAACTTTACATTTTATGATATTTTTTGCACGGTCGGCGGTGAAGCGGGCACATCCTTTACGCATGTTTAACTATCTTTTTCCCCGACTTTAAATTGTTAAGCCAAAAACAAACACACATTAGGTTTAAGCGAACATTGCTGTCTGGAAAATAAAAATCAAATAAAACAATTGTTTTGTACTACTGAGCCACCATGTCATTATTCGATATTGAGGATATATTATGAGGACCTTCTAGATTTTTTTTTTTTTTTTTT
>JAVQJG010258995.1:0-20951 GCA_036024015.1 Craterocephalus amniculus | reverse complement strand
CAGTCATAATTACTTGTGAAGGGTGGAATCTGTCAGATGTGTGTTTTTTACATTAAGTTTACCTTTGCTGTACAGCATACATGTGTGTGAGGTCGTGTGTTTTGATTAGCCATGTCAACGATGTATCATTACATTCTATCCAGAGTTTTGGTTTTTACTCCACATCTGGCCTTGCTTAATGCACAAAACGCCCCCCCCCCCCCTCCCCGCTAATCTATTACAAGGCCTCTCTCACACACCCACATACACTTACAGCTTTGCCTGCACACTGTCATTATGTGGACAGTGGTAGTAAATGAGTCCAGAGGAGAGAGAGCATGCACCCTCTTGAACGTAAATGAAACGGAGAACTTTGTACATAAGTTATTCTCCTCTGCAGCTTTAAATTACCTAACTTTAGCACAGCTGAATAAATACTGTCAACACACTCACTCAACTCAGATGCTCTCTGCTAATTCACTCGTGTTCTCACTCCCTCTCACTTAAACTTTTACTTTCATTTCTCTCTTTTTCTTTGCTAAGAAGGATGGAGAAGTAGTTTGGCTTCATGTGGAGATTAGATGATTCTCCACACAAGGCTTTAATTTCAAAACCCACGGAAATCATGTATGTTTTATTTTTGCTGTTATAAATTGATGGCTCTCTTGATTGGAAAAGTGAATTAAGCAGCTCGGATTTTGACTACCCAGATACATAATTGGCACAGGAAATTCATTAAATAAATGCAGAAAAAGGCACATTTTCAAGCATTACGTCTGTTTTAATCCATTTAATTCCCCACCCCTGTTATTAAAATATGGATTCCTGCGTATTTATCTTCTATTTATGGTTCTTCCCATCTTATTAACTCTTGCGCATCATCATCATGTGAATAAACACGTGTTGCTGTTATTTTTATTTGAGGCTGAAGTGTTGCAGTGTTTCAGAGTACTCCTACACTTTGGAAGTTGTAAGAGCAAATTGGACATCACACGATGCTTTTGTCTCAGGAATATTTCACTTAAAATTTTTCTTGGACCAAAAGCCATGCACACAGACAGACCATTGCTTTTCCTTTGGGATCAATTTTGTGCCTACAGGAAGCGAATCTGAAATCTTTAAATTTGAATATGAATGCAGTAACTCTATTTGAATTATAAATCAACATTTATACTCTACTTTTTACTCCCAAATTCTGGAGGTAGTCTCTGATTAACCCTGCTTAGATGGGCTGTGAAATAGCAATCTTGGAGCATAGTTTTCAGTCCCAGACTTTGGAGTAAGGATTGACAAGATTTGTCCTACAACCTACATATTAAACTCTCTCTGCTGCTCGTTTCACAAATGCATCTTCCTTACAGATGAGGCACCTAAAAGGAAAGAAACAGAATTTCTAATGGTGAAAGATTTATTGCCAAAAAGCATTGCTACAACAAAGAAATAATCAGTCAAGCACAAATGTTCTTACATTAATTTAAATACCTCAGTGCAGTTTTCCTTCTGTATGAAGCACATTAGATAAACAATCGGGTATATCTTATATGGTAAATGTTGGATGAGTGATAAAAAAATTTAAAAAACTGTAAAGTTATTTTTGGAATTAAAAAAAAGAAAATTGCCATCACTACTTCTTTGCTATTTTGTCAGGGCACAATGACAAAATCACTTCCTGTCAAACATTTAACCAACTAGCTAGCTTAATTTGACGGCGATGTCCAAACAGGAGCAGGCACAGATCAATGAGTTAGCAGAAAGTTATGTCTTTTTGAAAGAACAAAAAAAAAGTCATATATCACTGTAATGAAGCTTAAAACTATGTTTTTGACACATAGTGGTGCCAAAAGTGAATTAAATTGTTTTTTTTTAGAATAAGAGGTAAATAAATAAGTCTAAATAGCAAAATAAAAAAGAAGTGATACACTGACGAAAAAGTGTAAATATGAATAGTTCTACTTTGTCTACTTTATCCTAAAATCACTGTTAATCAGTGTTTTTTCTACAATTGAATCAGGCCTTATGATGGTACTTTCTCTGCTGATACATGTATTTTTCACATTTCTAACAATGATAATCTGTCAACTGAGGCTGTCTTGAATGAAACGGTTGAGCTTAAACTACTAAATACCCCCCTCCAACAAAACAGTCAGGAAAAAATAGCAAAAAAATGGCTTAGGGTTTAAGGGCTAAATGAATATTTTTAAAATGGCAAGAGGGTTGAGGTGAATTAGAGACAAAGAGCGGCAGCGGTAGGAAAGGTTGCTCTTGCCATCATCGCGGGACCTAGAGACACGTTGGTCCTGAACACGCTGCTCAACAACCATCACACCAGCTCAGACTTTTCTCTCCACTTGCTTCCTCTGTTGATCTTACTTATTGCTCATTTCTACTTCTTTTTCTTGCCTTTCCATTTCTCCCTTTCATTCACTCCCCTCCCACCTCTCTCGCTGCACCCCACCCCCAGCTGCTCAAATATTATTTTCCCCCTCCTCTCGTCCTGTCCCCCCTTTTTTTCTCTGTCTCTTTATCTTGTCATTGCCTGTCAGTTGGGATTCTATCTACGCAGACTGTTGTGTGCGTGTGTTCTGTGCGAACACATTGAGACTGAGATACACTTAAGAGCTCATTGATTTAAAAATACCTTCGATATTGGAGGTCCCCTCCCGCAGATTCGTTGAGGAGCTTATCATCCACACAGAGATATGCATAAACCAAAGCTCCACTCCAAAGTTTCTCCTTAAACTTTGTGATTGACCTAGTTAGCATGTCGTTTTGACAAGTTGTCTGTTTTGACACGACATCCTCTGGTGTTTATCAACATCCATTCTGCCTATCACACACTCACATTGGGAATTCACACACACACACATTGGAAGATAAATCAAGCTAAGATCTAAAAAAATTGGCTGGAAGTTGGTGCCGTATTTGCTCTGGGTTAGGCTGAATGACATGAAATTTTTACATGAATAAAAGCTTTGGTCATTTTTGTGTGTGTGTGTGTGTGTCAGTGTCTTATTTATTTGATGCCTGTGGAATGCAAAACACAACCTGTGTTACATCTGTCCATGGCACTACCTGTTTATATGGATCCAAGTGTTTACGTGAATGCTCATGTGAGCTTTAGATGCGTGTATGGCAGCTTTTGCAGTGTTTTTTTCCTTTTTTCCCTCCCCACGCTGTAGCTCAGATTTACTTTGTTAAGCGAGCCTGGTTGCCGACAGCCAGAGGTGAGAGGTCAAAGAGCCAAGTTAACTCCATCAATCCCCCCAGACAGTTACAAACGAGCCCTCAACTCCGGTCAAAACAATCCCTGGATCATGCAGAACTGACAGGAGGTGGAGGGGGGAGATGGGAAAGAGGGAGCGAGCAGTTGACTCAGTTTGGCATGAAGGACTGTTGCCAATTTCATGTAAACTTTTTTTTCATGAAGCATCTTCAAATAGAATACAATTTGATTTTTTTTAAAAAGAGAAATTTCATTGTTATTGTTCACTTTTAATGATCTGCATCTGAGTATCTGTATCAATACAGTTCAGAGTCAGTATGCATGTCTAAACTCTTGACTGGTAATATACTTGACAGCAATCCACTGGCCTTGATCCCTGAATCCCAGACGTGGTCTTCCTTTGTGAGGATAATCTGATTCATATTTCAACCGCTGAGAGGTTAAAGAAAAGAAGAAGAAGAAAAAAAAGCCCTGAACATCTTTGAAACATTATAGAAACATAAGCCCAGATGAAAATATCCCAAAATACATTAGAGACTTAGTTGGCTCCAAACTCAAACCTTGCCATTTTCACTGACCTCAAACTCAGAGAGACCCTGACAAGATGCAGACTCAGTTAACACAGACAGAGGAGATAAAAAAAAGTCAAAAACATTTCCCCGGGCAAACTTAGGAGGAATCACACCCACATGAAAGCGTGTGCAGACATGCACAACGAAACACACTCGCACTTATTTGGCATACAGCTGAAGTGGGTAATTAGGGAGGGTCACCAAGGAAACAGGAAAACACAAGCAATTGTTAGACTTGCTGTACGCTCCCGAGTAGAATAACCAAGAGTTTCTCTGTTGTGTGCTGACATCCACCCACTACCACCCATTACCTTCAACCTAAATATGAAAACCAGACCACAATATGTCATCTTAAGTTCTGTAAGCAGTGAGTAAGGCTCCTCTGTTTACTGAGAAACCATTATTGTTGCCACTAAATCAAAGAAATGTCAGTTTTAACACAATAAACTTCATCCAGTGTCCTTTAACAGTGACAAAAATGTTTTCATCAACAGTTACAGCGAAGGGAGATGAAGATGTGCGCGCTGCTGAAGGAGCTCACAGGAAGTAAGAAGCAGCTTTCGGATTGTCAGAAAGAGGTAAAAAAAAAAAGCCTTAGTATTCACTGGAAAGATTTTTTTTACACTGTTTTGAATAATAGTTACTGGAATATGTATTGAGAATGAACTCGGATACGTTTGAGTGAACATTTGAGTCCTGGAGTTATTATGTGATTCCTTTTCACTGTAAGGTGTTTTCATTATTTGTATGTTGGAGCATGGGCTGTCTGACTCATTTTGATTTAATAGTTACGTAGAGGAATGGAGAGTTTGGCAAAACTGCATGAGGAGACGGATGATCTGAGAGCAGAAACGGAGGATCGGAGCAGAGAGTGTGTCCATCTCAACCAGACCAAAGAGAAACTGGAGGCTGAGTTAGCTCTGAGTCGAGAAAAACTGCACGCCTCCGACTTAGAGGTCCATCTCTGTTTGTCTCTGTGTGAATGTGATGTTACATTGGTCAGAAATGTGTAGATGTGATTATGTGGCTTCTTTGAACATGTTTCCAAGTGTCTTCCCCCCTCGGGTTCAGGTTCGCAGCAGAGATAAGTTTATTATTCAGCTAAGAAGTGAAATGAAAATGGACCAAAAAAAGCATCAAGAGACACAGAAACAGGTGTGGTGGTCGATCTGTTAATACTGAGTTGCACTTTTAGGTTTTGATGTTGCAATTTTGAGACATTTTACTGAACAAAACATACAGTTCAAAGATCTGGATACCAACGCTTCGTTTAGGGAACACCCTTTGTGTGTTTTTCCTCCCCACTAATACCGTCATTTACAATCACAGAGTTTTACACATCAATTCAAAGAATGACCCAAACCAGCAATCATCTTCCACTGCTTGCTACTAGGCAGCTCCACTAAAGCAGTGGGAAAGAAAAATAGCATCTTGCTCAAAAGCTTCTCACAATTTGGACACAAGAACAGGAGAATTGTCGCTAATTAATGTTTGCGCCGCTTCGATTTTCCCAAAGTAAAATGAGAAAACCAAGCCTGACTTTGAATCTGTGTTTTTTCTATGCATATGCAGCTATAAGATTTTCGCCTCTAATCTTTTTTTTCTTCATACATAGGTGACAGCGCTGGAGGATGAGGTCAGACACTTGAACTGCAAGGTCAGAGCACACGAGCAAAAGGCCCACCAGTTAAGCGAAAAGGTCAAATGCCTTGAGAACCAAAAGGATGAAGAACAACCGCGGCTACACGATCGCCTCTGTGTTAGCCAGCAACAGGTAAGGGAGAACCTTTGCTCATTTTGCTCTCACAGGTGATATCTTTAGTGGAATCTATGATTCCGCTGAACTCTGACCTGGAAGTGGTAAAGCAGCTTCACATAACTGAAGTGGTGAGTTGGTCTGGAACTGGCACCCTGCTTCACAGCCGACTGAAGCAGAACAAGTCTCAGCTATTCACGGTAGGGCCAATTCTGAGAGTTTGGAGGCCATAAAACTTAAGAATGATTTAAGTGAGACACATTGTCACATAGAGAAGTCTTTCATGCTTGATCCCACAGTAAAAACCCTCTACTGTGCTAATCCAGTGAAAAAGTTGTCCTTATGCAACTTAAATCACAAGCTTTATTCTGTTGTCATCTCACATATATCTGTCTGCATCATCTGAATTACTGAACAAGACAGGATGACCGCTGTGTTAGTCAACCTCTCACATCTAATTGGATCCAAACATGAACAGACTAAAAAATAAAAAGTAGACTAAAAGATTCTTCAAAGCGGATTAAGAAAAGAATAAAGATATTATTAACCGAGGGTCATCCTGGGTAGTCATGTGACAGCCATGATCATTCAAATGACAGACCAAATGAGGTTCGTCAGGTCATGGGAGTCAAATGTGTTTTTCATCATGTTTAATGGGGGTTGTTTATTTCGCCGAAGCACAAGCTCCTAATTATGGTCACAAGAAAGCCACAGTGTCCAGATTAAGGCTTGTTGTGAGGTCTTTCATCCAGTAACAGATATGAGATGCTAAGTCAACCATCAGTGGCTGCACGGTAGCATAGTGGATAGGAAACACAGCAAAAATGGAATATGTTTATATCGTTCATTATGTATTTTTCACAAAGATCCACTAGCAGCAGTCAGTTCAGATCACGTGCACGCTGGCTGAGTCTGTGGTTTTAACCAGTCCACTCACATGTGACCAAACACCTGCCTCCGCCGTTGAGCTTTTCTCTAAAGAAGAAAATCACATCGAGGACTCTTCTTCTCCTCTCTGGTTTGTGTCTCTCTTTTCTTTTTTCCTTTTTCCACAAGCAAGTTCCCTACTCAGTCATGCTAGCTTCTACCCAGTGTTAGTCCTAAGGCCCAGTTAATCCCTGGTTAAACCAAGCTGCGGTGAACCACTGAAATCTAACTAGTTGGCTGTCATTAGCTGTAAACCCTCATGTTCTGATCCAGATTACAACGGGATTAATGTGGATGAACTCAAGAAGAGTGTTAGAGCGGGTTTAACTTTCTCAACCTCTCCCCTCGAGAGGTGAGCTATGGCAGGATTCCAAGTGTAACGCCGGGATTAAGGCTGGTTTCACTTCCTTGGTTCCTCAGTCATTATGACAGAGGTTACTGGCGAGCAGTACATTACAGCACTGGATTTTAGGGAAACTTGTATGTGCACATTTAGTCATGACAGTTCTGCTTCACCTGATTGTTTAGCAATATGATAATGATGATTATAAGGGCCGCTGATGTATTTCTTTTACATCTTTATGTTTATAAGATTGATAATTTTTTATTTATGCACTCATTATTGCTTCCTGCTGATCTCTGTCAAATGCAGCGCCATTTACAGCTATTTAGTAAACGCTCTTAAAGTGGAATTAAGTTCTCAAGGTTCATACTTTTCTTTAGGGTATTTTATGAGCTGTTTTGCTCCCTCATTGTCTGCAGCACCAGGCTTTTTACTTCTTCTTTTGATCAGCATCACTATCTTAAGACCATTTGCATAAAGCCTGGCCAGCAGACAGTTTGGCACACGCTCAAACAAAAACTGGGCAGCTGCACCGCCGTCCAAGTTCCCACTACAAGATTTCCAGAGTTGATGGTTTGTAGTTTAATTGTCACTTTACAGAGAGTTTTTCTTGTTATCTAGAGTTTTAAAGTCCTGGAAAGTTTGCATGACAGCATGTAAACCTAGAAGATTTTTGTTTGCCAAATTGCTGTTTATCAAGCAGTTTCAGCTGTCATGCAAACAAGTCTGACTTTCTACTTTGGTTTGTGTTTCACTGTGACATAAGAAACTTGTGGTGATTTAATCTGCTTTGTTCACCTGGTTGATGAGGATAAGGGGTGGTTTGTTATGATATCTCACCCCGGAACCATTAGAGTGCACAAATGAACCAAATTCTGCCCAGCTCCATAAAAAAATTTAATTTATTCACCACATTCTCTGTTATGTTTGCCTGATGTTTATTTCCTTTTGTGGGTATATATAGCTACATGTAAGCTCATGTCCCATGACAAATGTTTGAGATCACATTTGCTCTAGTACCTCAATCAGCAATGCATCCCCCACTGACCACCTCAGAGTATCAAGTAAGAAATTCACTCAAGGACTGAGACATCTGTACAATCCTCACAAATCATGTTTTTGTAGTGTTCACAAATAACGATTGATGACTTCTGATTTATCTTGGATCTGGGTCGTTTGTGACCTCCTTCACTTGTCTGTGACATGAAAATCAGGCTTATGACTTTGTGGTTTGCAGAAAAGTTTAGGAGAATTACTTTTCGTTTTATTTTCCAGGTTTATTTTGTGAGTCTTTTTCATTTTCATTTCTATTTTTCAAATAACGGAAGCATGGCTGCATTGCAGAGTCAGACAAGGCAGCACCAGTTAACAGTGTCTTTAGGCAAGGACACCTCTTAACCCCACGTTCCCCCTGATGAATTCACTGATGTGCATCATACAAAGATACCGCTGCTGTGCAGAGGCATATCTGTTTAATTTCAAGAATTTATTTCCAGGCTATTTCTGATTCAAAGGTTGCCCTGTTTTTGTTTTGTTCTCATTGACCGGCTTTTTAATTAGAGCAGGCAGAAGTTTTCAAAAAGAGATGGGAGCTTAAACTGAGTGTTTCAGACATTTTCATGATATAATTTTAGCAGCGGTCTACTGAATCATGTAAGTCAGCGCAATATTAGCTTTTAAAATTAAACGTAAGGTTTGTTATCGTCAACGTTTGTGTTTCTTATGTGTGGCTTTGCTTTTAGGTTGAAGCACTTGGAGAGCAAATGAAGAGGCAGGAGACTGAAATGGACTTTCTTTGTCAGCAGCTGAAAAGAGCCAATGATGAGCTGAAAGAGGCCTGTTTGAAAGACCAGGAGCAGAAAGAAATCACAGGAATCTTTAAACAAAAGTACAACACAGCGATTGACAAACTGCATAAGGTGCAAGGGCAGGTGGAACTGCTGGAAGAGGAACTACAATATTCACAGCAGAAGGTGGATGAGAGCTGATTGATATGTGCATAGTGTAGCTGATAATCTGTCCTGCTTAGTTCTTTGTAATTGATTCTACTAGATTTAAGTTTAAGCTACAAGTTGGGTCTCTTTAGTCCCTATGCAATCTGCAATCTAAAAAACTGCTTATTCTAACTGGTAGCTCAAAGAGTCGCAGTTAGCAACTCGGTTAGTGAAAGAAGATCTTGCTGAGCTGGAGCAGCGGTACCAGGACAAAGTTACCCAGTGGGAGAGCTCGCAGGAGGTTCTTGACCAGCTGACGGATGAGCTCCAGGCCAATCAGAAGGAACTGAGAGAGTATCAACAGAAAGTGGGCCATTTCAAGAGCCTCGTGGGATCCCTGCAGGAGCAGATGGATGCGCTCGAACAGCAGGTTTGGACCAACATGCACTACCAGCAGGCCTACATAACATACAGATACACCCACTTTTTACTCGTGCAGGGCATGGTTCACCTTTCTTGCCGTTTGTTGCTTTTGGATTATTCCTTTAGCAATATTTTCCTACGCTCTCAAATTCCTCTTTTATATTTACTCAATGCAGTCGATGAAGCTATGTAGAAAACAATCAATGTGATACAGGCAGTTCAATGAGGATAGATTTTTTTTAAGAGTCATACTTCAAACAACCTTTTCCCTGAGTTCTCACAAAGAGATTGTGTATTAAACGTATCAGCAAATGTAGATTAACTCACTTGAATGTCTCTGGGTTCATGCATGTGGACCAATCGACAGTGTGCATGCGCGGGTATATTCCTGTGGGTGGATGCGTCTTTGCGTGGGTGTATATGTGTGTGTACAAATGTGCATGTGGGCACTGGTGTGTGTCACTTAATCTTTTTTCCTTTTTCTTTCTGTTTTATATTTACTACGTCAGGCAACAAATGAATCATCTTTATTACGGAGAAATTTAATTTGGATGAACTTAACTGCTGCCGCCAAGGTCAGACGGGCAGAATGTCATTTTAATCCAATCAACTTTAATCTGTTGGTTATAAAAGAGTTAGGCTGTTGAAGAATGGCTGTATCTCAGGCCCTTTATTACACAGGCTAATGACTTTGATTGTGAGGCGCCTATCAAGAGGTTAGGAGTTCTTATGGAGACTCACGTCCTGCTAATTTGCTACCTCATGTCACTGTTGGGCTCGGCTAACCCTAAAATCAGTAGTGCCTCATTCCCAGTTTACAAGAAAATCTAAATTTTGGAAAAATGTATTTAATGTTTTAAGACATCATTACAAAACTAAGTGTAAAATTTGTAGCGTATAATGTTTTAGTGCGAATGGAATAAAAACAGTCAGATTGTGTTATCTTAATTCTGTCTCTTTTCTGGTCTATTTGTATTCTGATCAGGAAATATCTCCCTATAACATAAAGATGAACAGCAGAGGACAAGTACATTTTCTTCCCATTCCTACAAAGAAGTCTACTTTTGAATTACTTACATGATTTGCCGTCATAAAGCACAGTAGCTAATAGACTATGATTCAGGGTTGTGATATATTAAGCAATTTATTTTTAATAATGAATATAATGAATAGAGACAGAGCCTTCAGCGGTGGAAAACAAAAAGTTACTTTTTTCTTTTTCAGGGAGATATTCCTTAGTAATTTAAAGAACACAAAGGTTTCGGTGTACGTTTGTTCATTTTAGTTTCACCAGACGAGACTCATTGTTAATGTTGAGCTTGCTATGTTGATGTCTGGAACACCAAGGTCTTGCATCTCTGCAAATCAATGCACAAATGAGTGTGACAGTAGTGCATTTGCTTCAAGGCACGACAGTGTTATTGTCATTTATTAGTAAACCAAAATACTTAAACCAGCTGTCTGTTTCAGGTCATATGTTTCTGTTTAGATCACATGTTTAACTTGCTCTGTCTTTACTTACAGAAACTGAAGGTGGAGTGTGACTTGTGTTACTATCAGCAGAGCCATTCTCATTCTGATGAGGACTATCTCAGTCTTTCCACACTCAAAGAACAGCTACAGAAGGTAAGGTACTAGATTTATAGGAATAAACGATCTGAATCTAAATGGAATTAATGATTATTGTAACATGACTGCATCACATGGAGTTCTACTCAGTGTTTACAACTGGGATATACACTCACTGGCCCTTTGATTAGGTCCATCTTGCATCTACCAGGTTGGACCTCTTTATGTCACAGAGCCACCTTAATTCTTAATTATATAGATTCAGCAAAGTATTGCAAACAATGGTCAGAGATTCTGCCCCATGTTGACATGATGGCGTCACACAGTTGCTGCAGATTTGACGGCTGTGCATCCATGATTAAAATCTCCCGTTCAACTACATCTCAAACATGCTCTGCTGCATTTAGGTGTGGTAATTGTGGAAGCCATTAAAGTACAAAGAAGTTATTGTTATATTCAGGAAACCAATTTGAGATGGTTTGAGCTTTGAGACATGGTGCATTATCCTGCTAGAAATAGCTATCGGAAGATGGCACATTGCTCATGAAGGGATGGACAATGGTTTGCAACAATAACCAGGTGGTGCTTAAATGATGCTCAAATGGTACTGAGGGTCCAAAGTCTACCAAGAAGATATTCCCCACACCACTGCCCCACCACCAGCCTAAACTGTTGATACTAGTCAGGATGGCTCCATGCTTTTATGATGTTTATCCACAAAATTTTGACCTTACCATCGGAGTGTTGCAGCTAAAATTAGACCCATAAAGCAAGGCAATATTTTTCTAATCTTCTAATCTCCATTTATTTTGTTGTGCCAAGTTTCAAATGTTCATTTAGAAACAATATTATGCGAACTTCTTGTAGCCAGAGCTCATTAGAGTAACTGTTACTACTGCTACTACTACTACAAATAATAATAATAATAATGATGATCTCTGACATCACATCATCAAAGCATTTTTCTACTACCAATAACCATGCCCCCTAACTGGTATGCTCAGTTTAACTTCAGCAAACCATCTTGACCATGTGATTGAGGTAATACATTGGCCAGAGAATTAATGTTCTAGTCTATAAAACATGTTTCTGTAAGATATTACAAATTGATTAATTTGTTAAATTTAAGACAAAAAATGAAAATGTTTCTGGTACCAATCTCTTGGTTGTTCATTTGTATTTTTGTGTGTTTCAGTGTTGTACTGAGCAAGTTGCACACCTTGCAGAGTGTGAAAAGACTCTTCTTCAGATGAAGTCAGAGTTGGCCAGACAGTAATAACAGAGTCTATAAAACTCTCATTCTCCCGTGCTGATCCTTGTGTCTGTCCTTGTCTCTCCTTTCATGCCCTTCTCATTTTCCTCCACCCCAAACTCACTTTAATTTTCTTAACTGTCCACTTAGCTAAGGCTAAACAGTGGGCTTTAGAAGATGTTTAGTACAGAGCATGCAAATAACTTGTAATTAATGTAGTTTTCAGGTGTAATGACTGTCACACTGTAATAATTCCTTTCACACCCGTCTTCTAATAGAACTCAAGAGAAAGAGGATCTGAAGCAGATTCTTGCTGCATCTCGACACACACACCTGAACAATCACAGCCAGCTGGAACAGGAAGTGACACGTCTGAAAAAGGAAGTAATGAGCTTAGAGGTTAAGCTGACTGCCACACAAAAGGTATGGAAGTTATGGATGTAATTTAGAGAGAGTCACCAATGTTATATATTCTACTTCTGATGCTCTAATTCAGACTTTCCTCCGTTGTACTTATCTATCGTATAGAGGTCTGCCTGCAGACTGCAAGAGAGGGGGGTAAACTAAAGAGGAAGTAATGTAGCAACAGTTCAAACCGCAACTTGTCAAATAACACAAATCAAGGAAGAGATGGAGATATTGTAGAGAAGATAGAGACTAGTAAGCAAATACTGAGAGTATTTTAACCAGCAAAAACCTCGGATTGTCATAAAATACAATTATTTAGACAAAAAGCTCAGTTGTAGTTTAAAAAGGATTGATAAGTATACATGTGATATATGTAACCTCCTCATAATGAGAGTAGTTTAGAGAATAATTTTCCTGTAACTTTCCACACAATTAATCTTATCACCAATATCAGGAAATTAGATGCAGCAGAATGAGTGCTTTACATTTCTGCATCGCTACTGCTATGTAGCTCAATGTCCTAAATAAGAATATAGAGTTTCAGCTGTGATAGAAGTTTCTGAAAAATCTTATATGATACAGTCTGTGGTTAGAAAGTACAGTAAAAGATTGTGCAACCGATTCTCCCTCCAGGTATGTTTTTTACTGCATACTGTGAGTGGGCATATCCTGAAATAGGTGTGACCTGAAGTGGGTGTAAGCTGAATTCTTGTGCAATTGCAGATGGTTGCTGTTGTAAATGTTTCTTATGCATGCTGAGAATATGATTTGAAAACCCGATTCAAGTTTGCAGAGAAGTGCTTCAACCACTGTCATGGGCACCACACACGGACCACTTGTGTGATTGTCCTGTGATTGCCAGGCAGAAACAAATTGCCTTGCCATTAATTAAAGCACCAAACGGTGCCAAGGCTGGTAAAATTGACTCCAATTAAGAGCTCAATGGGACACTAAATATTCAAATTACTCAAAGTGGTGACTGTAGCCTGGCAAAGTGCCAACTTTACTGGCAGTCTTGGACATATTGTGTGTATGTGTGTGTGTGTCCATAGCCTTTTATGCATAAGCGGTAATGTTTCACTTTGCACTTTAATTTGTGTGTTGCATATAATTCTTACCAAGATCAGATGCACGCTCGCATGAATTTAATCTCATAAACACACATAAAGCCAACTGTGATGCTTCCGCCTGAAGTCAGGTCTGGCCCGTTCATGCAGCCATCTTCCCTGTGGAATTACACATAATGAACCTATGTCATGTAGAGACATAGAAGTTGAAGGCTACATCTACATTCATTACATGCATTATGCATATACACATTATTAATCATTATCATTATGCAAATGCACACGATTATACAAGAGTTAATGATTTACATGAATGCTTAGTCATGTATATTCTGTCTGAGTTCAGGTCAATTGACAGTAAAAGGCTTTTGTGGGAAACTGAAAGATAATGCATTAAGATAATAATGTTTAGTTGATAATATATTTGCCGTGCTACTACATCACTGTTTTGTCTGGATGTCTGCATTAATTTATTCCTATAAAGAGTCATAAATAAACTAAGAAAGGCAGCGAGTGCTGACAAGTCAACCAACATTCATAGTCAGTAATACTGTACATGTCTTCATATGCATAGTATGTTTTATTTCTGATAAACTGCATAAACAATGCAATATACAAAAAACAATGCCCGTGGCAAACATATCAAGCATGATTTTGATATTTGCATATGCATGCTCTCTCCCTTTTTTCTTTTTATCTGTAACTCTAAGGATAATATGCAGAAAATATTTTACTTGGGTAAAAGGAAATTGAAGGCTTTTGCAACAATCACACAAATGATCAGCCGATACATTTTCCTTTATGTTGATTTAAGGCCAAATGTGGAGGGCTTTGTAAACACTTCATGTGAGCAGGGCCACTAACACCACGCATGCACCCGTCATTCATTCCCTTCTCCTCTTCGTTCTTATTCATGCTGAAGGTCCATGTGGCTCTCTTCAAGCAATCAGAGGAGCAAGTAAAGGAGGCTGAACAAGAAACTGTAAGCTGGAGTAAGGAGGTGCAGAGACTCCAGGAGGAGTTACAGTCACAGGAGGAGAAGACGAGGAGTGCCATCGGAGAGAACGAAGGCCTGCGAGCACACAGCAGACAGCTGAGGAAAGAGCTGGATCAGCAACGCAGTGAGCATCAAGCTGCAGGTAGCCATCAGCCAGAGTTATTTTACACTCTTTTCTTTCAGTTTATACACACTATATACAAATGCAAATAAATCTGGATTACATGAGTCCTCATCTTGTTTTGAAGAAGTTTGCAAGCTCAAATCGGCTAACAGTGTGGCAGTTCAGTTGCTAGATGTCCCATCATTCGCTCACACACACACACGTACACACACACTGCAGGTACAGACTGGCTTTAATGGCAGACAGCTTTAGCTGTATGGTAATGATCTGGTTTATGTGTGAGTGCTTACTCGTGCGTGTGAGTCCAACGGTGGCCTTTGTAGTAGTGTGTCAGTGATGCTTGGGTCTCTCTGGGCACAGAAATGTCTCATTAAGAATTAACGTACATATCTACGGTCACGCCAGGCAAACACCTCACATGCGCACGCTCACAGTCATTTCTTTCAACTCCCACTGCTTTAATTAGCACATACACACTGCTTCTCTAAGGTACAAACACAGACGCACACACATGCACACACACACACACACACACACACACAGTCACCTATTGTCCGCAGAGAGATGAATCTGAGGTCTCTCTCTGTGGCAGACAGTGGCTGGCTTGCTCAGTGAACAGTGCTCATTAACAAGATAGAGACAGAAGGACAACGCTGTGTAGCTTGGCCTTTGTCTGCGATCAAAACGCATTCCCTCAACTCTCCTCTCCACACAAAACCACATATTATTTAGCTTTTACCTTTGGCAAATACAGTCCACAAATGTAGAGTCTATTGTGATGACTTAAGGAGAATAAAGATGCATTATTACAACAAAGGGGACATTGTTTACCTGGATATAGCAGTGGTCTGAATAAACTGGGTGAGGAGTCAGCTTGAGAAATTACTGTCATGAACAAAGGGCCTTTTTATTAACTGGACTCCTTGTTGTGGTTCTGTCTTTATTATGAAAACATTGCATTGACTGTGCTGATTGATAACTGGAGATCTGTTTTTTAGGATGGACGCGAGAGTGAAAATAAACAAATAAGAATGCAGATTGTTATAAGCTCAGAGAGGGATAAGCACACCTCATCACCAAAAGATTAGCATTTTGAACACCCAGTTTAGACATTCTTACTTTATATGTTTTATTAGCCTGTTAGTGAAGCAATGTTTCATGATATATTATGGCAATTATTCATAACGGTGCAAAAAATTCAATCAAGCACCCACCAATATCACATCTAAAATGGCATAAAACAGGTAATTGCTCTTGTTAAACTCATTTGGTGGTGTAAATTGTGGAGTTTACAGCAGCCTTATATAGACATAGACTGATATTATTGTACATCAGGAAGTGTGTATGATCAGATAACAAGATACAAAGAGAAGAGAAGAGAGTTTTTGAACCAAGGAACGTGTCACATAGATGAGATTGAAGTGTCTGAAGGCAGCTGGACTCAATCATACCGTGTCAGGGTGGGCTAGAGAGACTGGAAAGAAGGGAGTGATCAGAAAAGATAGAAAAAAACAGCCTTAAATATGGTGTATTGTTGTATGTGTCAGATTAACTGTCAGTCACATACTGTATGGCTCTTGGGGTATGCTTGAGTGTCTGGTGCATGCTGCATACTACTGTGCAAATGTATAATATATATATAATACAGACAGTAAGGGCTTAAACACAATGCATTTAAAAGTGTCCATGAGTCCATGTCGCTTTGTCAGAATTCATGAGGACATACAGTACTGAGAAACATTTAGATGAAGATGGATCTTTGAGGTAGTAAAATAGGACTAATAGTGTCATCCTACGTGTTGAATAAGATGTGTTGTGGGGTTAACTGCGTGGCAGCAAATGGAATAACACCATAACAAAAACTCCATGTCCTTATTTCCACAAACACAGAAATGTGAGATTACCACCTCTCTGTACTGCTGATATGCATCTGCCTAAAGATGATGAAATCATTATGTGAATATGTGTGTGCATATGGACGTGTGAGCGAGTGTGTGTGTGTGCTGACATCCAATCTGGATCCATGGACACACACATGCACAGGCCTCTCTCCTCCAATTCACCTCTATTACTAGCTATAATCCCATTTCACACTCTATCGATCCCCAAAACTGTTGTTCACCGGAACCAGCAGCAAACACTGGCATTTCTCCCCATCGCCTCACCACCATTGTTCTTTATTACACAAAGAAGCTGCCCCCCACCCCTTGTCTTAGAGCTAACTCAGCCCAGCTGAAATATGAATTATAAATGTATGGCTAATAAAAGGGAAAGGGGGGGGGGTGAGAGTTAGAGATAGAGAGAAGTGGTTGGTAGAAACATCAGAGAAAATGACTCCTTTACAAGAGTCTATTGATCAGTTTCTATCAAAGGGGGATGTCAGACATGAGATTACCTGGCAGTTTGAGCATTAGGTGCCGTGTGTTATAGCCCCGGGCCCTTGTACCGCTGCCAGAGGATTGTAAATAAAGCGGAGAGGAGAGAGCAAGAGGGGAGTGTGTTGGGTTGTAAGTGTGTGTGAGTTTAAGAGTCTGTGTGTGAGTGTTAGTCTTTGTGAGTCACTGTTGTGTGCATATTAGTGTTTCTTTTTCTCGCGGTGTATTTGTGTGCATGGCAGTGTGCGGCTGTGTGGTGTGCCTGCACCTTTTGGCTTATACCCAAAAGCAGTGTTGCAAGCCTATGAAACTTCAGAAAGAGAGAAAGAGAGTCTTGGGAGGCTTTGGGACGTCTCCGGGGAGCACCTTACCCAGCTACGAATCCCCCAACAAAGCCAAAGGAAGCTCCCATGAAGCCTTATGAAGCTTTTATGAGGGCCGGGCAGGACCTAGCCCAGCCCCTGCCACTGATTCAGGGTTAGCAGGGTTTTTATCCTTCTCATGTTAAAGGTTAGCTGCGAGAGCAGGGTAATCTGACCGCAGATCTGTCATTCTACCACTGATGCTGTATGATGGGCTTTGAAGCGAGCACGGAAGGCGTTGAGAGGGAGAGATTGAGAGCGAGTCAGATCGTGGACTAATATCCTACTGTAAGTTGTGAAGCCAGAATAAAAGGGTCAAGAAAGTCTTAGACAGGGAGGGACTGAAGATCTTAGATTGTGGACTACTGTCATAACTTCACTCATGAAACCACTAAAAACAGGTTGTAAAATAGCCCAGACTTCACAGTGTGGACGGCTGCGCTTTAAGATAATAAGAAGTGTGGAGAAATCCACAATCCTCTGCAGATCCTGGTTTTACGTGGAAAATTTTGTCAGTATTTGGTCATCAATCCTTGCTAAGCTAAACATGCCCTTCACCTAATCATCTATTTGTCTAAAGTTAGCACTTTGCTCCACTCCGCTGTCCCCTTTCTTTTCTTCTATATATTTCTGGAAGATTCAAGTTGCAGAGCAAATCATCATACAAATTTTGTGTGTGCGAGAGTGTTTGGGTGCAAATAGGAGAGTTTGTGTAAACGATCATTCTGTGCAGCTAATTGCTCTCTCTGTGGCCTCCCCTGGTGGGAGGTGTCACTGAGGTCACCTCAGGACTAATGCCTTGAATATGAATTTGATCCACATCTCAAGTTTTCACATTTTTGCTTTATTGATTATTGAGATTCATAGCAAACTTTCACCTTGAGCTTCAGTAAAAAAAAATAAAAAAATCACCGAGGTAGGGCACGTATGCACACAGATACATAAAAATTTTTTGTGCATCATCAAATATTTAGAAATTCCAGATGCAGCTTCAATTTTCCAAGGGATTCAGTTTAAACACTTTAGATGCTACAAAACCATGAATTATTATTTTATTTAATGCAGATTTTCTTCTTCTTTTTTTATTTATTGTTTTTTGTATATAAATTGTGTCCTTTGATGCAGCGGTTTTTAACTCCCTCTTTTTCACTCTGTCCCACTGCTACTGTCACAGCACTTTGTGTAGCCTTAAAAGCATTACAGAAATTCACTTAACATTTTCTCTATTTCTATTTGTCTCAGTCAAACAGACATGCACACACCCAAAGTCAAGGTCTGTCCTGTAAATATTCAACACGCGCGGACACACACACATATACACAGACATATACACATATCCCCAAACACACCTCTTCATATTCAGTGGGCACACGCTCTCAATATTCACTAGCCTTGGCCACCGATGGCTGACAGTTTATGTGTATTTAATGAATACTGAATTTAGTAAAAAAAAAAAAAAAAAAGATTTTAGGAGCTATGAAGAAGCATTGACTCACAAAACAGCACAGAGAACAAAAAAATGGGGGAGGAGGGGGATTTTTTACTTAAAAATTTTAAGTAAAACTGAAAATGACCTGCAAAACAAAACCTAACGAAAAAACCCGACTAGTGGTTTATTATTTATCCACTCAATATGCTAAACTACTAAGTGTAGGACAATGGGGTTTTATTGCATGTAGACGGAGGAGGAGACGGCTGAAAAGGGAATGTGATTGAAGGGCTGCAGTCAGGGGGATGAGCTGAAGAGACTTGCTCAAGGTAAAGAGTGCCATCTATTGACTGAATCGGGGAGTGCTTCTTTTGTCTCAACAAAAGGGCTGCTTCTGCATCCGACTGGAAGCAGCGCACTGCGTTCATTCCCTCTTTCTCTGCCTCTGAAAAGCATTCAGCGCCTCTTTCTGTGGCAGAGTTCTTCATTTGCTCTGAACGTGACTCACAGTTCATGTTTTTCCACTCATGCTGAACTTGACAGCAACCAATAATTACCTCTGTGTATGCATAATTTACAGATCCTTCATTTAGCCTTGATCCACTGCAAGATGTAAAACTGTGTAAGTCTCCATTCATGCTATGCATTCATTGCTTTAGATATATTCAAACACGAAGCCCGACTGACCTTAAAGCCATCTGAGGCTGCTTTATTTAAATCATATTTATTGTGAATGTTTTTTTATCTGTCATATGGCCATTTGAATTAGGTCCGCTTTCTAATGGATTTTTACTGAGTGTCTGAAGCGAACTGTTGCACTTTATCTCCCACTTTTCTTCCCCTGTCTGTCGTCTCTCTCTGTCTCCTGTTCAGTGGAGGAGTTGGCAGCTCGGGCAGGGGAGGCGAGGCGGATGGAGGGATGCCTGAATGACGGGAAGCTAGCGGAGGAGAAAATGAGGTAAGAAGGGAGAGAAGGAAAACGAGAAAGAAGCATCCTCTCCTCTCCCATCCCGTTTCCCATGCTCCCCCGTGTACGCTCAGTAATCAAAAACATTTTTTCTCTTTACCGTGCGGCGTACAGTAGGCTTTGTAACTGAACATGTGTTGAACAGAACCACACTAAGCTCTCAGACTGCCTAAGTTTATGGTCAGCCACACAAGACATGAAAATCACTTTATTTGTATCCGTCCCTTCGCTAATCTCGCAGCGATATTAAAATATGGTGAGAAAACAGATGTTAGGTCGCAGAGTTCAGAGTTCAGAGTTGAGACCCCTGGTTGACCCCCATGTGTTACCAGAGCTGCGGCGATGACATCAGCAAGCATGCAGCAGCCAATAGAGTGAGTGTGTGTGTGTGTGTGTGCGTGTGTGTGTGTGTGTGTGTGTGTGTGTGTGTGTGTGTTTGTGTGCGTCTGTTTGCGCGCACATAGCTGCGGTTGTGGCTTTGGCTTCGACATGACCTCACTGCAACAGTCTCCGTCTCAGGGAGTTTCTTGGTTAAGTTGAGCCGTGGAACATTTTCATCCTCAACCGACAATTTAAAACTCAGTATGGAGACTTTACAGGCTACATTCTGAATTATTGCATTTTATTACATTTAAACCAATTTTAGGTACTGGATGGTAAAACAATCGCTGTGTCTGCATATTAAATCCATTTGCAGAATCATGCTGTTTACTGTTAACCCAGTATTATCTAATAACTGCAAAGACATGAAAGGGTTTTAAGCAACAACACCATACTAATGGCTTCCATCTGGGCTGTGGGAAATCCCCTCCTTTCTCCACAGGATGCCTCTTCTCTTTCTATCCTTTCTCTCTCCCGCTCTGTTCATCCTATCATGTGTTGTCTCCATGGACCAATCTATCAGGCATTTTCTTTCCTTTTTGTTTTGGCTGTCTGGTTCTGCTTTAGCTTTTACTACCACGAGTTACTCTATTACAATTGGTTTTAAAGTTGCTGCCGAAACAGTAATAAATCTGCGTGTTGTGTCTCAGTTGTTTTTTTGTTCATATATTTTAGGATATATGAAGATATATTCTCTTTCATAAATAACAAGATTTCATTTTCATAGTCTTATAAGGAGTCTTCTGAATCACTTTTATAATTATTATCTATCTATCTATCTATCTATCTATCTATCTATCTATCTATCTATCTATCTATCTATCTATCTATCTATCTATCTATCTATCTATCTATCTATCTAT
>JAVQJG010258948.1:0-17520 GCA_036024015.1 Craterocephalus amniculus | reverse complement strand
CCGAGTAGTCAACCCATTTGCTGATCCAGAAGATGGGGATACCAGCAGGATCCTCTGCCTCCTCTGCAAAGACACAAATCCAACAAATTGTATGACTAAATGGCGGGCTGGCAATAAGTTTTTAAGACTTTGACACAGAAATTGTGCAACAAACTGAAGAAATATAGGCTCACCTTGACGTACAACAGCCTTCTCAGAGGGCTTGGCAGCTATTACACTGTTGAGCTGCTGCAGCATGTCTTTCAGGTGGGAGGCTGATGTTTCACCCTCCCTACACACACACACACACACAAACCAACATCAAATCAGCCCCATCATATATATGCTAAATTTATATTTATCTAAAAAAAACAAAAAAAAACAAAAACCATCTCACCTCGGTAGGGGCTCATCCTTCGCCTCCACTTTCTCTGTGCCTTCTGAAAACAAAATTACGAAATTAAAACATCAACATTTCTGTAAATGCATTCATTAAAGTCGATACACTGAACTCCAGCCTTCTGATAAGCAAAGCAACATTTCAACTTCATTGTAAGCAGCTGTAGTCGAAGTCACAGCCAGAGTTCCGGGCTCATTACCCTTGTTATTTATAGCAGTCAGGGGGCGTCTTTGGCTGAGCTCCGCGGCCATGGAGGGGGCAATAGAGAACCGCGGAGGCACTGTGAGACAAGTAGTGGGCAGCCGGAGGGGGATGTAGCCTGATGTAAAGAACTCATCCATCTGCAGCTCAGCGATGGTCGGCCTCTGACTGGGGTCTGCATGCAGCATCCTCTTGATGACCGCCGATGCAGATGGATTGATGTGCTGCACGGATATCATCATATGGAATGAGCGAGGGAAGGTTTAAAAATGTGTTTAGGAAAAAATACCCACTATATTTTAACTGTATGATCATATCATCTTACCCAGGGGATGGTGTAATTGTTTTTCTTGATGCGGTTGTAGGTCTCCTTCAGGCAGGAGGTCTCAAAAGGGGGCTTCCCCACCAACAAAGTGTACCTGAAAGAACAAACCGGGAAAGAGGTTAATTTTGTCGATACGTGTGGAATATTGCAATATCTGTTAGTGATTTTATATTCCTCCAAACTCACAATATACATCCAAGTGACCAGACGTCCACTTCATAACTGTGGCCTTTTTTACAGAGCACTTCAGGAGCTATGTAGTTTGGCGTTCCACACAAAGTCTTCTTCCGTTCACCATCAAACTCAATCTTAGTTGCCAAACCGAAGTCCCCTGGAAAGGAAACAAAATCAGCTCCGTTGTGCAGCAGACCAACGATAATAAGAATATCAAATTCTTAGACTTTGATATTCTTCACATAAACTTGTCATACATTTAAGAGCAAGCCAACTTGACATTTTAAACACCACACAATGAGAGCCGTTTATCCAGGAAGGTTTAAGGCATGGCACAGACTCTGTCCCATTATTTTAGAACAAAAACAAGTTTATTTGCCCTGCAATGTACGAGTAACATTAAGTAACGGTGATTACTTTAGACTTAATCGCCATTTTTGAATGATTGTGTTCATCTTATTGTAATTCTTATGTTGTATGTAAGGGCTTTGAATTGTCTTGGACCTTAAAAGCGCCATATAAATAAACTTGCCTTGCCTAATTATACAAGCATTTTGTACAACAAAACCACAGGAAAATTAAATTCCAAATAGATTACCTATCTTGACCTCCATGTCATCATTGAGGAAGATGTTGCCCAGTTTCAAGTCTCTGTGGATGACTTTGTTGTTGTGCAGGTACTGTACACCATTGAGCAGGTGATTCATATAGTAGCGAGCCTCAGGCTCAGTCACAGCCTTACGACGTTTGTGCAACTCTAGAAGGGACTGAGATAAAAATAATACAACAGATCTTAGCAGTGATGGAAAACATACAATGACAAAGCCACTCAAATCACTTGTGCATATTAAAAGAACATTATGGCAGCACTGCAGCCAGTAGAAGTACTGAAAATAGTTTGATATAAACATTATTGAATAGGTTTAGCTGTAGATTCAAAGCAAATGTTCGAAATGCATTTCCGCGTGTAGAAGCAAAGGTTCAACAACAAAGGAGTTTCAGCTATAATAAGAGTTATCATCAACTTTATTGTAGACTCAAGGTCCAATAACAAGGGAAAACACAAAAAGATAATGAAAATAAAAGATAAAGATATTTTTAAAAGTTAAAATTAGCAGTCTTCTCATTTATAAATTCACTGTTAGATTGGTAAAGTATCCATAGGTTCATTACGCTCGTTTAAAGTGTTGTGTAAACATGCAATCATGATAATAATACAAAGGTTTTTCGTACAGTTTTCCCAGCAGTGGGACAGGGTGTGGGAAAACGGAAGAGGCCGCCGTGTGAACGGTTGGTCCTCAGCCGTGTGTGGACTGGAGAGAAAATGTCCTGCTTGCACACTCACCCTTCTCCTGCAGATTTCCAAGACCACAAACACGAAGTCCTCGTCTTCGAAGAACCCCTGGAACCCCACGATGTTCTGGTGGTTGAGACTCTTGTGAATGGCGATTTCAGAGGTCATCTTTTCCCTCTGGTGCTGCTTCAGTATCAGAGATTTTGGCACTATCTTGCCAGCGAAAACCTGCGTTGTCTCCATGTCTGTAATTTCGTAGCACTTTGCGAAACCACCTTTTCCGAGGAATCTTCCCCTCGTGTATCTTCTCATCGTGCGTGAGTCGACCAGGATATCTGGGATTTCTTTGAGAGGTGCCGTTTTCGGGTCCACATGTCCCGAAGGATTTGCCGGTTTTGCGATACCAGCACTCATTTTGGATTAAAGTGCTCGTCGGTGTCCTTACAGAAAATGTTTAAAACTTCCCAGCAATCGGGGTAGATATGAGAGTTGCCAGAGTCAAACTATTGTTAACCCTAACTCAATCGACGTTAGATTAGCCTTGGAAGCTAACTCGCTCCCATAAACCTCCGATTTGACCTAAAACTAAGGATAGCACTAAAAAGAGAACACGAAAGCTCATTAAAGTCTGCGTCAACGATATGATGAAGCGCATGCAGACCTATAGATTAAAAAGGGGAAAGATAAAAACCTGACGCTGACATGAAAATACTCTCCAGACTTGTCCCCCGGTGGTTGCTGCGTTGTTCTGTTCTACCCTTTGACAACAGTCCACGGTACAAATTTAAAATGCTGCCTCGGTCGTTATGGCACTCGCTGATTGGCCCGCTAGATTTGAATTAGAGGGCGGGCCAGCAAAGCATCATGGGAAACTCGTTGCAAAAATAGCAAATCCCTGAAGGAAGAAATGTAATCTTGAGATGTGATTGGCCAAATGGGTTTCGTTTCTTACGCCATGTTGCGCTCTCAAGTACTGACGGGATTTGTAGTCAGACTTGGTGGGATTTAAACCCAAACGCTCGCCTGGCTTTGACCCAGCAATAAAGTTCCCCTAGGATTTCTTGTTTTTCGCACCTTTTTTAAAAATTTACCTTAGTCAAACGATAGCGTACATTTAGTATATAGTATAGGTATATCAGAAATAGTCACGACATTTTTATTCCTTTATTGTGTACAAATAGGCTACACAATAACTTAACATATTTTTCCAAGTGCTGGGTTAGCTCAAGATTAGAACAAAAATTAAGACAAATAGGTGTAACCAAATAAATTAGGTGTACACAAATACAGGTGTGTGTGACATGGTTGTAAAATAGATATGCTACTGGCTTGTCAAACAGTAGCTCAGTTCAAATCCTGTTCCCTCGTGTTTTATATTAACTTTTTAAAATGGTCCTGTGACCCTAGGTAGGCTGGCCCTTCATCACAGCAGTGCCAAGCCTGATGTTTATGTTTATTTTACTAATTTTAAGTAAAAAACAAAACAAAAACAAGAACAAGAACAACAAAAAAACAGTCACTTGGGACTAGAATTTATGTTTGGGAAGACTGGGGGGGGGTAACCTTTTCCTTTTCTTTGTGTCTGTGTGATTGTGTTTGTGTGTGAGTTTATTTATATAAGTTGCAAGAAAGGCTATTTTAATTCACCTTCATGCATGCATTGTTTTTTTAAGGTAAGGCACTTTGAATTTTCCCTGTCCTGAAAGGTGCTTTATAAATAAATAAAAATGCCTTAATGCTTGACATTTCCAAATCTGTATTCTTTCTCTATCTTTTAAAAATATATGGATGAGTTTTTCTTCTTTTAAAAAAATGTTAAAAACAACAACAAAAAAAAACTTTTTTATGCATATAATCCATAAATAAATCTGTTTTAGTTCCCTTACCCTTTAAAATAAAATGTACCTTTCTATCATAGCCTGATAGTCATCAATAGTGTTGTAAACTGTATGAACAGGCAAACATGCTAAAGAGAAAAGTTCTGGGAAAGGCTGCAGCTCCTGCTACCCTGTATTGAAATAAGTGGTTATAGAAAATGGATAGATGTATGAATCATAATATATCAAATTTGTGTCATATTTGGTCATGAATACATCATAAACTATAACACTACAAAGAACATGCTATATTCTGCTGATTCTGTTTGCTAATTCTGTTGTTTGTCTGATTGTTTGTACAGACCATACAAATACTGCATTTCAACCAGCAGCACACAACTTTCAGGGTCTGGGTTTTTTTTTTCCAGGAGCTCAAAGAATCCATTTCTTCTCCACTGAAATCTGAGGCTCAGGTAGATTCGGCTAATTAAGTCTGATAAAGTATCTAGTTCCATCCTGTCTGTGCATGCTTCTCTCAGCACTGCCAAACTGAATGCAGGGAGACATTAAGAAATGGAAGTCCACCTCACCTGTATTGACTCAAAATCTGTTCATGTGTTCACCACAGCTGGCTCTGCTGTATTCAGCTGACACGTCACTCAGACCAACTGACCAACAAGGAAGTGCACACCAGCTGTTTACTTGAAATCTGTCTGACACAATTTTATCGTTTTCTTCTTTTTTTTCTCTTCTTTTTGTATGTGCATGTTTTAATGTGTGTCTTATCAAGATATTGAAATCAGATTCTCTGCTTTCATTGCTTTGTCTAAACAATGGCAGTGTAGTCCACAGTCCTGTCAGCTGTTTCTCACTCAGCATGAGAACATGGAGGTGCTTTTTAGCTCCATTCTAATAATAGCAAACTTGCTGTAAAACAATTATCAAAATCTGAACTCCATTCAATTCATTTTGAAGATGCCCACTTGAAATAAATCCTGTTTACACACAGTAATAAACATAATTTCTGTTTGACAGATAAAATAAGATTTAAACCTGACATGATTGAAATAGAGAGGTTGAAATAAAGCGAAAATAAACTCTGTATGGTCTCCTTAACAGGTTTAATGAATTTGTGTTTTCCATGCAATACAGTGATGGGAGAAATCTCTCACATTTCATTGGCCAACCCACTTCTGATAGGTTGCTCTTCATATGTATTCATATGAGAAACAAAAGTAACCAAAGTAAGGGTTTCCAACCTAAAATCCTCTAATTTACACACTTGACACTGATTCCAACCACTGTTAAAAATCTTGCCGGACACTGCGACTGGCCTCCCGACACACCAGCTCATGTCTTATCTTGGCCACCCCATTAAATATTTACTGTATACACCACTGCTCAGGCATTATCTGCTGCACGTTTACCTCTTACCAAAAATAAATATATATATAGTATTTTTTCCCATGTAGCAAATTAAATAACACGCATTTATTTAATCAATTATGTACTTTTATGTACATATTATGTTCTGGCAAATTGCATGATTGTTGAACTGGAGGGGTAAATTCAACAAAACAGATGAAATAGAAAAAAAGCAAAAACATTAGCTCAAATAAAGCACCTCAAACTGAACATGTGGCCCAAATATGGCCCACATTTTCAATTTTCTCAGGGTCCACGTGTAGCTTTTGACAATCAACCACATATGCAAGCAGCCCAAATCTGTTTTCTCTCTTGTCCTTAGAAGCAGCTTGGTCCTCACAACATTTACTGCTGCCAAAGTCAACTTATGACAGTCATGGGCTCTGGCTAGTAGAGCACATGCTTAACCAAAGTTAGGCACATAGCTGATGACCTCTGGGCCACCTGTGGCCGCATGACACCGCCAAAGAACCAAAAATAGCCCTTTAGCCCCAGAATAGTTTATATTATGAGTTTTCATTCATAGTACGTATGACTAATTACTCTGATGTATTGGACAGAATATTAAACCGCTAATGTGTGAATTTTGCCTTGAAATGTAACCGGAAGTGTTAATCAATGCGTGTGACTTAGCTACTAATCTCACGTGAAGAGACAGAGGGGCGGCACGCGGACCCCGGCATCTGTCTGTCACATGAACGCTTATTATGGGCGTAGAGGCTTCCGTTTACGCTCCACAACTTCAACTCAAGTCAAGACTTTTAAGCTAAAAAGTGTCCTAGTCTTTGCGAGGAAAGAGGAACTCAAATCCCAGGACAAGGTCTAGCAGGAAACCGTGACTGGCGCCCACAGGGAACTTTCACTTCCCCGCTGCGTTTCTCTGATGTTCGTTCCTGAAAACGACGCCTGTTTACGCGACTGCGGCTCCAGGGTCCTCCTTCGTGTTTATGTTTTGGACATTTGTGTCCATTTTGTGTTAAAGCTTAATATAAACTGCGCAGCAAGTTTTTGAACTTGTTGCTTGTTGTTGTGTTGCCCTGACTCAGCTGACTCACTGACAGGAGGCATGGCGGAACCGGGACATGGCGGCGTCTGACTCTCACCTTCAGTCCGCCTCCGCGCGGGTGGAAGAGTTGCGCTGATATCATTCGCGGGCTGAGCCTCCCCCGGCGGGTGAAGATGATCGGTTCACCGGACCTGCTGGCTTTCACCGGCACTGAGGGGTTTGGGGAAGGAGAGGAGGAGGACGCTCTGAGTTTACCCGAGGACCTTTCTGTCCCGTTTTTTCCATCTTTCCATCCCTGGAGCACAAATGCCCAGTTCCACAGAGACTTCATACTGGTGGCGGAATTCTCAGAGCAGGTGCGTGACATGTCGAGGGAAAAACTGTTTTCCCCTTGTATTTGGATGCAAACGACAGATGAAATAATGTGGTAATATACAAAAAATACAACAATGGGATTTAATGTGTACAACTGTGGTGAAAGAAAAAAAAAAAGTGACCTACAGATATTTAATTCAGTGAAATTTGGTTCATCTGTTGCTTTAGTGCAAATGTCAAAAAAGCTGAAGTGTTTTGCAAGAAGCTGCATCCCATGACTCAGACTTCTTAATTCTTTTTTTGTGTGTGATTGCGTGGCGACACATGAAGTTTGTGTTGAACATATATTTTTTAGGAAGTGTTTTTGTGATTAAGATCTTTTTAAGCGAGATCTGCTTCACCCCTCAGGAAATGTAGTCAGACCCACACAGGAACCACATATGCAGGGTCATTCATGAACACTTAAAACTTCTCTCTTTTTTTTTAAAGAATGGTAACGGTTAAATTAAAACATCTGAAGATCAGATATCAAATAGCTTATAACAAATCTTCAGTTGTTATCTTTTCTCTTTTTACCTGTGAATAGCATCCCACTGCTATCCTTATTCCTTCAGTAAGAAAATAGATTTCAAAACTCTTCTGATTGGTTATAAACCCCAGAATGGTTTTCAGTCCAGAATACATACAGCACAGTACATACAGTAATATGTTCAGAGAATACGAACCTGCCAGAGCCTTTAGATCCAAAGACTCAGGTCAGCTGGTCCAGACCAAACATGGAGAAGCAGCTTTTAGCTCTTATGCTGCAAACAAGGGGAATAAACTACCAGAAAAGATTAAACTTTCATCAAATGTAGAAACTCAAGTCCAGGTTAAAAACATGTTTGTTCTCATGCATCTATGCATGAAAGCTGCACAGTAATTTTGAACTTATCTTACTTTTAGTCAAGTCAATATGTGATTTAAACAAAAGAATGTATAATTCATTTTTTAATGATTTATTTATTTATTGCTACTTGTTGATGCCTTTTACTAGTTTTTAATGTTTTCTTTGCACTATCTGCAATGCTTTTAATGGTTCATGTAAAGCACTTTGAATTGCTGTGAACCTGAAATGTGCTGTACCATACAAATTAACTTGCCTTGCTTTACATTTCAACTAAATTTTAGATGCTTGTTAATGCAAACATAAACTTCCCTCAGAGAAATTGACATCCTCATTGGGGGAAGTTCAGTTTGTGTGTGAAGCTTTTATAGATAACTTTATTTTGATAATATGCAAGATACTTAGACATAAAATAAAAAGAAGTAAAAACAAATATATTATATATAAATATATTGTCTAGATGCTTAAAAGAGCTGCATCACTCCAAATTCCTACTCTTGTCTCTAGGTGGGTCCAAAGCCGGTGCTGACCATACCAGATGACCAGAGAGTCATTGGCTCGTTTGACCTCAACCACTTCTCTGTCCGCATCATGTCAGTGGACTATCAGGCATCCGGTCCCTGCCACGCTCCCCCTGCTTCACCCGGCCCCCGGCTCAACTTCAGCGAGGACTCCAAAGTGATTCTGGGAGATTCAGCAGACGATGCCTTTGCATATGTTCATCACATGACTCTGTATGACCTGGAAGCCCGGGGTATGGTGCGTCCTTTCTGCGTGGCCTACGTGTGTTCGGACCAGACTAAGCTGATGGAGAACTTAGCCGAGCTGTCGGCATGCTTCTCTCAGGCGTCGGACAGCCTGAAGACGGGAAACAGACAAGCGTTTTCCGCTGAGCTGCAGCGCAAACTACAAGAGCTCGAGTAAGTTCAGTCTGTTCTGTTTGCAACAATAAGAATGTATGGTCCAGAGCACATTTATTCCAGTTTCAGTACATTTAATCTGTAGTTAAATAATAAACTGCAGATTAAAACATAAGATATCAAATATAATTTAAATGGATTTATTGGGTTCTAGAACAAACTGTATGTTTATCTGTCTAAATGAACCGATCATGCAAATGGAGCAGATAACTATGTTGCTCAAAAAAGTAGAAATTCAACAGAGATAGTGGTTGGTTTATCGGTGTGGGTGAAAAAAAGGAAATGAGATGATTGCCTTAGAAGTTAAAATTCTCTCTGTAGCGGGAAAATTCACTACATGATAAGTAAAAACATTTTAACTGCACAGGAAGCAGATTCTGAGTTAGGCTTGTTCCAGACTTATCTACAACTGTTATTTACACTTTGCAGATTATTCAGCATCAGTTTAAGCTTCTTTACCATTCACTGTCCTCACACTCGCTGCAGCCAGAGATTGTCTTTTCCTTGTGTGCCTTTCGTACCGTTTTGTTTGTTGTGTGGTTATAAAACAGGTCTATAAACCAACAATTCTCCCCAAATGAAAAAGCCTTCATTCAACTTCATTCATCAGCTGTGATGATAAATATGTCATTGGTTCTGGCAAAACAGGTTAAATCAATAGTCTCACATTTACAGTGATAGCTTAAGAATTAACATGTGTTGTGTTATTAGAGCACTGCACAAATAAAGGCTACACATTTATAAAATGCTGCCTTTATGTTGAGAACAGCTTGAATCACATTTATAAATACAGGTGTGGAACATCCAAAAAAAGCCTCTGTGTTTGAGAAAATGCAATATGCTCCATAAGAAAAGAAGTGTAACTATCTAATTAAAGCAAAAATATCTTCTTTTTTTTTTCAAAAGATTTGACATAAAAACGTTTAAAAAAAAACATGTAGTGCCACACAGACTAGGCATAACTGAAATTAAAGGAGGGCAGAATAAAGCAGAACTGAAGTCCTGGGAGGTACTTTGGTCACACTGGTTGGTTTCACTTTGGTGTTGGTTTATCGGAGGGCCCAGAGAAATGACGGCATCCAACATGGATGAAACCCCTCCTTATATAGTTTTTAATCCAACAGGATCTCTTTTAGACTAGCAAAATTTTGTGAAAAGCTGCTTTCTATTTGCTGCTTTTGTGTTTTCCACTAGATTCTGTGAATCACAGTTGGGCTTGTTTTCATGCACAAGTTAAATATAGTCACTTACAAAAACTCAATACACACAGATCTGGGCATAAGTTGCACAGTTGCTACATGACGGCCAGTGTGTGGTGGTAATGCATGGGTTCCTTGTACAGACCAAACATGGAGAAGCAGCTTTTAGTTGTTATGCTGGAAACAAGTGGGACAAAACGCCCATAGAGATAAAACTTTCACCAAATGTTGAAACTTTTAAATCCAGGTTAAAAACGTTCCTTTTCTCATGTATCTATGAATGAAATCTGCACGGTATCTTTTAACTTCTCTTGCTTTTTAATCTTTTGAATGATTTTGTGTTTAAATGATTTTATTGTAATTCTTCTTGCATTTATGCTTTTTAATGTTTAATGTAAAGCACTTTGAGTTGTCTTGTACCTGAAAATGTGCTATACAAATAAACTTGCCCTGCCCTTGCCTTGTCCTCTGGGACGTCCCGGTTGTAGGTCTGACCTTAACAACCATCCCTCTGCCTGTTGCAGGTGCAGACGACTGTCTCTGCTGCAGGAGGCAGAAGCCCTGAAGATGTTTAACGACTCCGCAGACAGTGATGAGAAAGGAGAAGAGCTGGAGGGTGTGGAACGTTTGATCTTGACTCACAGAGAGCTCCTACGGCAGGTCACATCCTACCCAAACAGGAAGCTCAAACAACCCGACTTCCTGCCTTACGACCCGGCCGACTCCCTCACCGATCCGATGGCGCTGCTGCTTCCCGACACCAGCCCCTCCCTCGCCTCCTCCGCCTCCTGCAGGTCTGAGCAGCGTCTGAAGCCCCTGCAGGAGCTCTGCAACACCTACTTCCTGTCGTTGATGAAGGACCAGCTCACGGACACGGAGCGCCGTCTGCGTGGCGACCGGAGCGTCCTGCGAACACATCGTGTTACGCGCGCCCTCGCCAGGAGGCTGAAGCTCACCAACTTCCTGTTTGAGCTACTGAGCCCGGAGGACGGTGAGGAGATGGAAGCGGAGGGAGCTGAGCTGGAGCAACATGGTGTCGCAGGTAGAAAAGGGCGTCCGGTGAAAGTCCAGTCAGAGCCACAGAGTTTGGAGTCGTTCTTCTCCTGCGTGGAGGAGATACCCATCAAACTGGAAGCAGTGGAAGCTGGGACGGTGACCCCTGACCCCAGTGCTGCCGCAGAGATGACGGAGAGCGTGAGCAGCGGCGACAGCATCGAAGTGCTTGGGACTGAGAAGTCTTTTCAGACACAGCACATGCTCGTTGGGCCTGACAGTAAAGGTGTGTTGGAACAAATTTACAATGAACAGTCTTTGTTGGAATTAAACATAATTATGCAGATTTTAATTCAAGCCTGTCGACATTTCCTGCTAGAAGGGATCATCTATATGCTCACTTAAAGGAGGCAAATATGCAATTCTCAGGATCAGATGAAATTGTCCAGCATCAGTTTCATCTGTTCAGTGTAGCTGTAAAGTCACAGCTTTGTAATCAGTCATTTATTCAGTAAAAAATGTTTTCTAAAGGTCCAGCCTCTTGTTGGACGTCATTATAAAACTGGGAAATGACAGATGCTTAAAAACAATGTGAAGATGTGTCTCTGTTTGTGTATATTGAAGATAAAATGAGTGACTGAAACAATCTGATCAGCTGAGCGTCTTGTCTGCTCCACAGAGACGGCAGTGGTGGCGGCAGACGTTTGTATCCGGCGAGCAGCAGTGGATGCAGACGTCAGGCGCGTGCCAGCCTACGCCAAACGTGCCAACAGCGAGGACAGCATCGAAGTGCTGAGCACCACCGAGTCCATCTTCCCTGACGATCTGACTGCCATCACTGAGGAGGAAGCGGAGCTGCACCATTTTACCAACGGCTATGAGGATGAGGAGGAATCCCAGGCTGCATGTCGTCCTGACAAAGATCTCCACCAGGGGAAAACTGCTATGTCGCAGAATGAGCTGCAGCTTGAAGGGCCTGCTGGCAGAGAGGAGGCTGCAGAGGAAACAGTCATTAGTGGCCGTGTTATGACTGAAGAAGATTCAAATCCTGAGAATAAAAGTGAAGTCCGCAAAGACACCAGTCTAGAGAGGACGTGCAAAATGCTTGAAGGTAGCAAAACTACAGAAACATCTGTTTCTGAAGCCAAATACACAGTACACAAACACTGCAGACACTTCTAAAGACATGCTTACATTTTACCCTGATGTGTTACTGTGTGTAGTCTGATGGAAAAATGTCTATCAGCTATAAAATCTATGACTCAGAGATTATTTATCTCACATATTTTGGCCAAATTGTGAACCTGTATCCAGTTCTACTATCCCAAAACTGCTGGTTCACCGCCACAAAATATGACTTACAAAAGTCATAGCAAGACTTATGAACTAACTTTTGTTTCTTTCTACATTGTTTCTTCCGCACTTCAGCGAGTCTGACTTAAATCACACAGATGTTTTCATTATTTTCAGGCTACAGGAGGTCACAATAGTAAATTTGCTGTCCTGTAGGCTCAACAGGTCAAACAGCTGCAACACACACACAACCATGAAAAATGCCCATTTATACACTGCTCATATGTTAAATTATATGTTATACTGGTTAGAAACGGGCTGCGTGTGGGTATGGGAACACAAGAAAAACTAAATCCTCTGATTATTTAGTATCTCTCATTAAATGAACTCAATAAGAAAAGTTTTCAGTGGGTACTAACATGGAACAAACTGTTTTTATTTTCAGTATCAGGACAGCCGGCGGCGCCGTGGGCCGAGGCCCCTCAGAAGGGGAGGTCAGCACCTCTTCTGCGTGTGAACTTTGCCCCTCCTGCTGCCCTGGCGGAGCTGGAGCCGAGGTCTCCGCCGTGCGCGCCTCTGAGGCTGCTGAGTGTGGACGAGACGTCGGACTGCACCAGCTTCACCAGCTCCTCAGACCCACCCTCCCCCACTCCAAACAACCACAGCAAAACCCACCTGGACAGGAGGAGGAGAAGGAAGGCCGGACTCCGAGCCCTCAGGTTCATCAAGCACCACTCCTTTTCCCAGCATGCCGTGTTCTGTCTCCTGAGCGGTCGGCCGCTGGTCGTCATCGGCGGTGACGAGAGTTTAGTGAGGAAGCTGGTGGGAGCTCTGAGACTCTTCCTGCCTGCGCCCGGTCCTGATGGAAGTGCTGTGATGCCCTGCTTGACCACGCCCCTCCAGCTGACCGACCTGCTCACCTGGAGGTTGATAGGGATGCACAGGTAAGGATTACCCGCTTACCTATATTCTCTTTTTATGTTAATTTTTTAAAATTGGACTGTCTTTTTCCTTTCATATTTCTGTCTATTATAAATTTTCTTCTAAGTAACTTAAATCCTATTTTTGTACATAAGGTACTTTTATTCTACTTTTATTACCCGTTATTTAAACCTACTTCATTGTTTAGCATATTTCCTACTTTCTCTCTGTGCTGTTCTAACAAGTAAATTTCTCCACTGTGAGCTTAATAAAGTTTCTTATCTTCTTATCTTAATTAAATACTTATTTATATTTATTTATATATTTATATTATCATTAGAGGTGTGACAAGGACTAATTATTATCGTTTTAGCTGCTGTCTCTTTAAGGCCAAGGTTTCTCATTCCTTTAATTATGTCAACAAGCAACTTGGCAAGTTATCCTAAACTTAATGGCTCGAGTTGTTCCGATACCAGTATCAGAAATGCCTCCAATACTGCCCAATATTCTGGTATCGGTATCGGCGAGTACTGGAGCTCAGGCACTAATTCGATACCATATATTTTATAAAAATACTTATCTTTTTACTGATTAGCTCTATTAGCTCTGACACAGTTCTTCTTCATTGTTTTTAAAACAGTTGCAGTGTGCAGCCGATGTCAGCGGTGTGGCGATATTTCACACTGGATTCTCCCACCAGCACAACTGCATCTGAAGATAAATGGCTTCAGTTTGCTGGAGAGTTTAACCTGAGCCAGGCCTTATCACAATGCTAATCATATCACAGTCATGCAGGTGTAATATGATATTTGTTTTATTATATAGTAGCACAAGTATCAGATTCGGGAAGAAAAAAATGTTATCGGAGCATCTCTATTAACGGCAGTAAGTAAGAAGAAAAATCTGAACCATCAACCAGGCAGTTGAGAACACTGTCCACTGCGGTAGACAGTAACGTCCCTTTGTGTGGACAAACATCCTGCATGCACAAAGCAAAAAGTACAGTGTCAAATTTAATCACAACATTTTTTTTCTCCAAAAGCATTTTGTCTGATCTGTTTGATCATGTGTGGAGAGTTTTAGGTCTGAACAGGATAACAGAACATTCAGTGCATGGCCAAAAAAAAAAAGAAAAGTCAGCACCTGGATTTAACTAAGCATGTAGGTACGAGCCTCCTATTGCATAATAAGGCAATTGTCTTTCAGCTGGCAACAAGTTATTTCACCCTAACTGATGTAATGAGTATCTTCTCATTAAGTAACCGTGATGAAAGTCACATCATGGAAAAGATGTTAGTATGTTTCAGAAGGGTCAAATCACTGGCATGCATCTAGCAGAGAAAACATCTGAGAAGATGCAAAAAATACTACTTCTGGGTGAAGAAGTGCACAGTGCATGATTAAATAATAGAAAGATGGAGGGGAAACCATTGTTTTCAACGAAGAAATCCTGAATGATCATTTAAGGGGAGATGGGTCTGAACAGCTTTGTTTTCTTCCCTGATGGGACGGACATATTCCAAGAGGACAATGCCAGGATTAATCAGGCTCAAATAATAAAAGCGGTTCAGGGAACATGAGACGGCATTTTCACACATGGATCGACCGCCACAGAGTCCAGACCTGAGCCCCAGTTAGATTCTTTTGGAAATGCTAGAGAACACTTGTGGTCTGAATCTCCCATTTTCAATAGAAAATTGTGATGAACAATGAATGCAAAACCGGATGGATGCTGTAATAAAAGCTAAAGGCGGTCAAATAAAATATCAGTGTGACCTTTTTTTAAAAAATTATTATTATCCTTCAGTGTATCTTCTATGATGGTGACGACTGCATGGATAAACATGTAATGGTTTGGTATTCTGGCAGTTTGTGGTCCTGCTCCATTGTCTGAGATTAGTGTGTATGTCTCAAATTCTGCCTTTCTTTTTCTTTTAAGAGAGAAAATCAAGAAAAAATAAAAGTTTATTTAGTTTTGTAAATATGAACATGCAAAAAACAGCAGAAACACAAATTATGATATATGTGAAATGGAGGGAAATTATTTTAATACAGCTAAGTGGAAATTGTCCATGCCGATGAATAATACCCATTTCTTCCAGTTATGTTCAAAGTCACCTACATTGAGTTGCAGGTGAAGTCTTTTTTTCCTAAAATCCCGTTATATTTTAAAGCAGGTTTCACAAAAACATCACAAGTAATCACATATGGCAAATATACTGTATGATAAAATACATTTAAATAAGTTCACTGAAAGCTGCATTAATAAATGTAAAAGGGTGTTTTTTGTTCCCCACTTCTGGTCAAAAAGATGAAAACCAGTCGAAGAATAACATCATACTTGCTTCTTTTTACCCCTTACCAGAACATCCTCCAGCTCATCAGCCGCCATTCTTCATTCTCTGAGTCGATACAGTCGCTATCTGGCTCTGCTGGACCTCGACCAGAAGACTCTGCGGAGTCCGTCCTACTCCGGTTCCCTCCTCAGCCTACTAACCAGTCCTCACACTGGTTTCTGCCGAGGCATCACCTATCTGCTGCATTTGGAGAGCTGCCTGACTGCGCTGGCCAACCAGGTGCTGCTGCAAACCTTTGTACCTGCAGTACCACGTCCGAACGCTGCTGCAGGAGAAGGCGGCGCAGAGGGAAAAGATTTCCCGCAAGCACAGGGATTCTCCGGCAGCAACAGTGATGCAAGAGTGATGCACTTCTTATCCGACCTCCTCAAACAGCACCACGTGGGACGGGGACCGCCAGTTTTACGATTCTCTTACTGCTCAGTGCATCTTCACAAAAATACAAACGCTGTCCCATAATTTGTGTTTCAGGTTAAATCTCTAAATACTGTGAACGGAAGAATTAATATCTTGTCACGCTATGCGTTGATCATCTGGGTCATATTTTAGGTGCTGGATATTGGTAAATATAAGTTTTATACAGCTATTTTGCTTTAAAAATTGTATGTTTATCATTTAGTCACATGTGAAACTTTGTAATTTAACAAAACTGAGCCACAGATGAGCACTGTGCAATTTAAGGAAGCAAAAAGACCTCAACAAATGTCAGAGTACCATGTAAGCAGGAAGGTAGCGATGTTTGTAAATCTGTCAATGCTTAACTTTTATTGTGGGGGAGAGTTTTGTCCCACATTCATTTCAGTGTTGCATAATTCAGCTGTAGTTCTAAACAAGGAAGTACAATGAGAATAACTAGAAGTTACCTCATGACATGAAGGTAGTTTTTATTTTTGTTTAAAGTTTCAAATTTAGTGTCATTAGTGGAATGAGCACAACATGTACAGATATTGTCCAAAGCAGATGGTTAAAACCCTCATCAGAATTATGATGCATAATTATTTTGTGATTGCAGTGCACTTCTATGTGTTTGTCTGGAAAAAGAAAAACTTGGATCACTTGTGGAAGACAAAATTCTTTAAATTACATTTTTTTAAATCCAATGATAGAATGAAGAAAAAAAATCATCATGATTACAGATTATGCTGGATTTACAAAATCTTTGCATTGAAAGTGTTAAAACCATTTAAGAATTGTTCGAGTGTTGAACCAGATTAACTTTCACTGGTTTCTGATTTATGGCAGCATTTTTTGTGAAATCAAAAATGTTTTGTAGCACTGATAAATTAGATGAATGTGTGTGTAGGAGCCAAATTGTATGTATTATTGTATTACTGTAATGCTACATGGACAAGTGATGGACATGCCTATATTAATGGGAAGTGGTCATTACGTCACCAGGTGCTCCAACCCATAGACATATAGCTCCAACCGAAGAGCAAAAAGGTTTTTGACCGCACTAGCGAATACTCAAACGCACTATGGCAACATTGCATGATTATATTATCTCAATATTGCACTTATTGAACGCAGTTTGGAGTATATAAAATCTGTTAATCATGGAATACGAAATATCACAATAAATGGAAGGTCTACACAGCAAGTAAGAGTGGACATTCATTGACTTCAGGACAGGACAAGACAACCATCAACCATCTCCCGGTTCAAACCACCTCATTGCTTCGCAATGGGCTTAGCTGTGTGGTTATATGTGAATATTGGGTTATATTTTAGTTGTGTGCAAGTGCAGTCATGCCATTTCATTGTGTGTGAAAAGTCAGCTGCTGAAATCAAGAGTCCTCCATACAGCTGCATTCAACAGCTGTAGGGAGGGGGACTCTGTCCCTTCAGCTGTTGGGATAACTTCTTCTTAGGGCCTTTCACATGGCGTGCTCGGGCCCGGTGTTACACCAAAATCTGTGACCCATCAGATACTGTGACTGCAGGGGGCGATAGTGGGTTCCTTTTCTGTATGACCGTCTTGGTAGACGGGATAGAACAAGAGCATCTACGAAAAT
>JAVQJG010258922.1:0-11646 GCA_036024015.1 Craterocephalus amniculus | reverse complement strand
CACAAAGTGTTTGGACATGCAAACAACCCGGGGGTTATTTTTCATAAATATTCAAAAAAAAAAAAAAAAAAAAAAAACGTTGGAGAGATTATTTTAGTTTTAAGACAAAACCAAAAGTTTTAAAAGCATCTTTCCAGCATTGACTTATAAAGCCCATTTTTCTTAAACAGGGAGGAGCAACTCTAGTCAAAGGGATGCAGTCCTGCAAGTTTTAGACGTTTCCCTGTTCCAACACAACTGATTCTAATGGCTCACATCATTGAGTCCTGCCGGAGCATGTTGACCCATTAATCTGGTTAAAAAGTGTGCAGGAAACATCCAAAACCTGAGGGAAAATAAAAGATAAAACCCAACATGGTTGATTAAATTAAGGTATCAATATGAAGGTATATTATGTGATACAAGCTGGTGCTAGCTTGTAAAGAGGGCGCTCGCATTACCTCTGTTTTGTTTGGCTAAACATGGCTCAATCTAATGGAGAGGGAAATAAATAGATAAAGAATAGGGACCCTACTGGGAGATCTGTTATATCTGCTAATCAACAAGCCAGCAAATGTGCCAAAAAGTTGATCCTCTGAAAAATCCATTCCTCTGTTGTTTTTTTGCAAATTAATTACTTCCATAACAATGAAGTGTGTTTATTCTATGGAGTCATTTGTAGTGGGCTTAATGAGTCACTAGTTTGATGATGAAGAGCATTTGTTTTGCAACATTTTTAACATATCTTATACATTTGGTAATGAGGATTAAAAACTGACTAAGACTAAAATACAGTTTTAAAGGATGATCCTATAGTGGCAGCCCTGAAGTTAGACTTAATGTGCATAATATAGACTGAGACTGAGTATATTGGATATCCACTTTTCATTCTCTGCTTACAAATAGTTGTTTGACTACCAAGCTTCAATAATTTTATATCAATTAACACAAACTTAGAAACCTTCTGTTTAAACTTTTGCATCATTTAATGATCTAAAAGAGTTCAGGCTACATCAATCAAAGAAAAGCTCTCCCATGCATGTGTTTGAACTCATCCTCAGGAACTTTCACTGCACGTGAAATTTGCAACTTAAACAGAGGGATACTAGTTCTGGGAAAACATTTTCTTATCACCAGGGGAATGAGACGATCAAGCTGGTTTCGAGTCAAATCATTACAAGAGACACTTGACATCTTACCAGTTCAGATCGACCTGAGCTCTTATAAATGCATGTGACAAGCTACCATCACAGGTACCCCACGCGTGGCACAGAACAACAAGAGCATGAGTTGTGTTTGGACTTTACTGCAGTAAAATCTGGCATATTGGCTGGATGTCTGTCGACTGGAGCCCACGAGCTTTGTCACTCAGCAGGTGGGCAGCTGGGTTCGTCACATATCTCGGAAAACTATCCGCACGGTTTATCCTGAGCGTCTTGTGACACCAGCGCGGTTATCTAACAGTATCCAGCACCAGTTTAGGGCTTCACCGCCGAGGAGAAAATACTACTTCGCTCAAGCTAGACGTCGTGATTTTCTCTCGAGCAACGTGTTGTCCCGCCGGAGCTTTGTTGCGCTGCACAAGAGTCAGTTAATAATGCGTGGCAATGGTTTCCTCATTAGCGGACACTTCAGTGCAATTCAAATAATTGCTAGCGTGGAGCTGCTAGCTACACTACTGATAAAATAGAATTTCTAACCATTAAACGATATTATGTAATTAGCGACAATAGTATTAAAAACAACACCGGTACTAATAATCGTAAACAGGCTATTTGTTTTTATATTTGCACGTTAATTTCTTACCGTTAAACGCTGGTCCTGTTAACGCAACCTGCTATATGCTAGCTAGTGTTAGCTTAAATTGGGACTGGTAGCGGCATAGTTCAGGAGAGCAGTCTGGCTCGATACGGCCGGCTTCTCTAATCCGCTCAAATGTGGCTAAAACAGTAAAGCTAACCCGCTCATGCTTCCACAACTGCTTCATTACAACGAGAAGGTGACCAGCATCGATTATACACCTGCAAGCATATCTCTAATGCTTTTTGTGATCATCACGGGCCCTCCCCCGGCCGCACATGGCAGCCATGGGATCCAGCTCACCTTCCCGGCCACACGGCCGAGCCGTACGATCCCGAGCTTAAAATCTGACATCAGGAGGACTGGCTATGGTGTCACAAAGCGGCGCGGGATCCAACTTTGATAGAATTCAGATGTACAATCGCCGGGGCACCCCCTCAGCCCCGCTGCGATGCCACTTATGGGCTAAACGATCAGCGATTGCCCTGTCTCCGGGTCTCTCCGGCCGCAGCCCAGCCTCGGTGACACACCGCCGCTGGCGCAGGAAAGCCAAGCGAGTTGCCGTTAGGGGGCGGAGCTCTGGTTGGAGCGAGCCACTAAATCTCAACGACCAATCATATCACTTAATGGTGCGACGCGTCCGATCGTATCGCCAAATAGAAAATTTCGATTTATAAAGACCGCCTATTTCAGTTATTACGTCACTGCACTCTCGTGATCACCCCCAGTCATTTTCGCGCGAAATGTTTGATGGCCGGGTGGGATTATTGCAGTTGTGTTTGACGTCAGTTTGCAACTAAATTAGGCCTGATGGAAGACATTGAGTATGTAGTATGTATATACTCTGAGAATATACAAGAAAAGTAACTGTGCTCACTTTTCTGAAAGAGTGAAAAAGGTTAGCTGATATCTAATACACTGGCACCCACATAACCTAAAAGCATAGTTGTATATAATAGCTGGTTGGGAGTTCATTGTCGTCACATTTTGTTGCTTCCCCCATCCTTTTTTTTTTACCGACACACACCTCTGTTGTCCTAAAGCAAATAGATAAATTCTTTCCACTTGTATTCAAATGAACTTAAGCTTATCTGGGTTTTGTGTACTTCAGAGTTTTTGTGCCAGGTCTTAAGTATTAATATTGACCCTGATGATTCCTCATTGTGGGAAGTTTGTGCATCAACACTTTCTGTTCCTCAGGCATGCCTTTTCACTTGGAAATTGTTTTCTGTTCATTTAATTTCCTTTCCAGATTTAGTGGAAATGTTTGCAACATTTCTGTGGTGAAGGTGTCTGATTATTGTCTTGTTTATTGTCTTTATTTGACATATCTCACTCCCTTTTACTTCACTCTGTTGTAATTGCTGCCTGACATTTGGATGAATAAATTATTTTTCTTTCATTTTTTCATTTAATTTCATTCCCACAGTAAACATCATTTTCAGCATTCCAGGACAAAGAATGCTTCAAGACCATCAAAGATCTATGATGTGTTAATGTTTTGTTACCTGCAGCCCGTACGATGAACATCAACATATAGCCACAGTAAATACATTGAAATTAGGGATTAGATTTCCATAAAGAAGAAATGATTGACCATTGGTAAACCAGGAATCTGTAAAGGTAAAATTACTTCCAGTTAACTCTGCCATGTGCATTTATTGCTCTTAGCAATACTCAACACCTCATATGGTTTCACATGCAGTCATGGAAGAAGATCCCATCGCTTGTCATCTTCAGACTCCAGCTCATATGCTCGGGAATGACGATTACTTCTTCATCTGCTTGTGAGGGGAGTCAGCGCCCCCTGGGGGCCAGCAGCTGTATTACAAATACATTGGACCTGACATCTTTTTAACTTGGGAACTTCTGGACCAATGTGAGGAAATTGGACTCGGGGATGTAAATGTAAAAGAATTATGCTAGCATTTATATAAATTTATATAAAAAACTTGAGGGAAAAGTACTTCCATACAATCGGATCCTTTATTTACTTATAAGCTTTAAAGACCCCTTGAGATTAAAAACCTCTTTTTAAATGGAGTCCTGGCCAAAAGGCAGCAAAAGGTCACAGTTAAAATGACAATGAAATGAAGTATAAATGATATAAAATAGTTAAGGACCCTGTCTCAAGTGCTCTCATTCTGGGTTTAGTCTTTCTACGAAATAAGTTCTTTCAATTTCCAGTCCTTTTGCAACACGGTCCATGTAGAAGGAGCAGATAAGACAAAAGTCTTTTTCCCAGTTCAGTGTAGATAAATAGAACAGAAAGCAACAAATTATCATTAGAACACCACAAGAATCAGCATTTTTCACTGTGATTAAGTTACAAATATACAAGGGTAATAGCCTGCATGTTCTCGTAAATAAAGTTGTACCAGTGAGCCAACCTGTGGTGGACACTAAGCTCAGGCATTCATGTACAACAGGTATACAAAGTCAAAAATGTATCAAAAATGTTGCTGTGACAAGGCTCTTTTCAACCTAAAAAAAGAAAAGAAGAAAAAAGAAAAAAAAAAAACCCATTAATTTGAGTTTCTTCACAAGCTTCTCAATATGAGGTTGGAGAGTCAGAGTGTCATCAAGCAAGATGCCAAAGTATTTGTACAAATGACCTCAGTTTCATTCCCCTCAGGAGAGGACACTGGGTCATTTGTTGATTTAAGTTTATTTGTTGCTTGTCTTTACAATTACACAAAAGTTTTTTTGTTTTTGCATGTCAGTAAACAATAGCCAGCCTGTATCTCCACTGCTCACGTTTCAAAGTGAGACTGAAGCCCACCTTGCCTGAGCTGGAAGACCTGACGTTCATCTGTTAATCACTTCTTTCCTCTTCACACACATAGTTTTGGAGGCGTGGTTCACTGGTTGAGATTTAATCTGCTTCTACCCTAATTTACCTGTGGGCTCAAAAAGTATTTAGTTTCAAAGCAGTTTTAAAGTAGAGTCATTCAGCGTGAGACAGTACCATCTTTTGTTAACTGTCTGTCTAGACCATCTGCCATGATATACATTCAGTCTTCCTTGAGATTATTCTGGGCTTTTCCAGACACTGTATGTTGCTTAATAGTGCTCCTGTTGGGAGTGCCTGCTCCACTAATCCCTGCACATATATTGATATGATGAAACTGAGCACGCCCATCCTTACTGAAAAAGGTGCTTTCTTAATGCTAAGTGACTATTCAAAATTATTTTAGGTTCAGTGAAGAATATCAACTCATCAATCAGAGGAAAAGCACAAAGCAGCAGAATGAGTATAACATCAATATTTTATAAGTTTTAATTTAAAATTATATTCAATTTTAAAATTGTATATCTATCAATACATTATCATTTTGAAAGACATCACAAATCCAACATTATCTGAAGTTAGGAGCTCTAAAGATTCATTTGATCACATAAATATAAACGTAGAACAACCCAACATAAACTAGACCAGCTGAATTACAGGTAACACAAGGAGTTACTTGTTATTGTATTTTTAAAAGATTATTTTGATCACAAAGCAGCCCTAATGAATGAAATTATTACCAATGGAAAGTCTAATTAAAATCTTGTATCAAAGCAAAACTTTGAAATCATGATGATAATAACAAATTCTTTAACAAAACAAAAATATTTCACTTTGGGAATCCTGTTTTAAGAGGCAAAACACTTGGATAATAGGAGAAAAAGAGCTAGTCTAAATGCATTATCTTGACCTGTATTTTAGCCCATATTGTGACCCATGCTTCTAAACTTAAAAGGCGGCAGTCAGCTGACAACCTGGAACCACTGAAAACCAGTGGAGCAGAAACCTTTACAGCTATGACCTCTCATGTCCGTGTCACTTCCGTGTTCCGCTCACCTGTTACACCTGCGTTACAGCGCTGTCGTGTAGGTGTGACTCTGCCGGTGCACCTGCTGCCTCATTGTGTCATGAGCCAGGAATTCACCGACTGCGATTTGACATGCTCGTCCCCACCGGAGGAGACTTTAAACAGCATGGACGTGGACTTCGAGCAGCCCATTTTCTCCGTGTTAACGGGGGGTATGAAGGCGCGGCAGCGGGCGGGGGGCACCGCGGCGTGTCCGAGCACCTGCGGCGGCGGAGCGGCCACATCACCCACCGCCACCATCTCCGACACGGAGTCCGGGATCTTTTCTGTGGAGTATGAGCTCTGTGTGGAGCACGAGTCTGAGCTGGAGTGGTTCTGTGGCACCGAGCAGAAACTCATCTGCTCCTACTGCTCCACCGTGGGCTCCTGCCACGGACACAGCGTGATCCGGCTGGCCAGCAGGGTTACCGCAGTCAGGGTGAGTTTGCGCCTGTTTGACCGCTGCGCTGTTTCCTGCTTTTAATTTGTGTTAACTAAGCTGCAGCTAACAAACAGCATTTGTCTGTTCATTTGAGACATGTTGAATAAAGGCAGCATTTTGTTATGACACTTAAATATGTCGAGTTACTTTTACTTCTTTACGTCTTCCAGTTTATTTGCTTTAAATCCTATTTTGCTTATCGTGTCAAGGGAAACATAATTCTCTTGAAACTTTAATGAAATACGTTTTTTTTTAGGTCTGCTCTGATCATTGAGCACACATTATTGACGGCAGTTCTGAAAAAAATGGGGAACTTCACATACATAGCCTATAATTAATATGGAAAAACAACCAATGTTAATTCATCACGTTATATTATAGGCTAATTCTTAGAAGGGTGTGCCACACTCTGCATGTTGCTTTTCTTGCTGATCATCAGCAACATTTCAGAGGACAGGAATTTCTTGTTGTCTCTCTCTAGCTGAGGATGTTCATCCGTTGTGATGAGTTATCCAGAAACCAGAATGACTGTTTATTTTTCTTCCCAGAACCAGCTGGTGGATGTGTGTGAAAAGATGCAGCTGCAGGCGCAGAGGATTGAGAAGTTTGTCGATCAGACGCTGACAGCCAGAGAGCAGAAGCTTCAGGTGAGAAATGCTGCTCCTCACAATGACACAAAGTTTGCACGGATGCAGTGACAAATGAAAGTGGAGCCTGTTTCACAAGTAGCTATAGTCTGTTGATGTTGGCTGACTCAGTTTTTTCTCAGAAGTCACATGAGCTTAATCCACACATGTTAGGTTAAGATTAGCTATACGATTTCTAACGAATTTTCAAAAATCGATTAGTTGTTTCCATGTAGTTTAGTGTTTAAACCACAACGTCTCAGAGTCAGTGATGCCTCAGTGCTTCGTCTTGCAAAGAAAAAAACATTTTGTGAGTAATTCCAGATAAAATCAGTTTCACACAGTTAAGAAAACTGGATCAAGTTGCCTAATGATTAGTTGTTTTATTTTTTTGCTTGGCTAATAAAATAATGAATAACTACTGAAATAGTTTATTTTTGCACATTTTTACTCCCTATGAAAGTAGTAATTTAGTAGATGGGTAATAGGAATTATCAGGTCCATTTTACAATATAGTCAAATGAATTTGATGTCAGTGAAAAACAGGTGTGGTATAGCATACATCATAAACAACCAGGAATTTAAAATCCTCTTAATGACATAAGCCTGTTAGACCATGGCTGGATCTTAACATATAAGAGAACTGCTGAAACAGAAAAAAACGACTGCACATTTCTCTGTCCTGAAAAATTCTTCAATTAATAACTTTACTTGTTAAGAAAGAAATCTGAGCATTTTATAAAAAACACAGAATTCATACCCCTTAAATTTCCTCCACATTTGTCACATTGCAACCACAACTTAGATATATTCACTGGGATTTTATATGACCGACCAGCATAATTTTGAAATGAAAGAATGTATATAGGATGACATTTATTTACAGTTTTAAAAAAATCTGAAAAATGTGGGATTCAATACTTCTGCTATGATAGATTTATTATAACCAGATGTTACCTTTCCGCCCCCAAGCTGGGTCCAAGTTAAAGAAAAACCATTCTCCAGACTGGCAAGAATTTGTCATCTGCACGTTAGAACAAAAAAATCGTCATGTAGCCACTATTTATTTCCATAGACAAAATGTCACCATGGCTCCACACGGTGGGTAAGAACAGCCTCGGAGGGATGAAAAACAGGTTCGGGATGAGCACAATAACTCTCACCCCTTTGGAGGAGACTATAATGAGCATCAACCAGGACCGTCCAATAATGAGGGGATGAGGAGGTTACTTGTTACTAAGTGTAGCATCAAAATGCAAAGGCAGACCTCTAACCTGGAACTGGAATAAACCTTAAAACAGAAGATGTAAATGGTTTTCTGTATATGGTATAGTTTGTCCCTACCCCCCACTCCCCACACCTTTCTGTCCCTCTCTCTCCCCTCCTTCTTCTCTCTCTCTTCTCTCCATCCGTCCCCTCCGGTCGAGTCCAGCAATAACATTTTGAATTAATAAAGTTTTTCTCCTCAAGAGGGACTTTATACATGCAGTATAAATCCCTTCTTGATAGAGTAAATTTGCCCAGCTCCAAATAGCAGCCAGACAATCATTCTGCTTGCAACAATGCTGGACAAGACAGGTGTTAAAAAAATAAATAAAATAAAATAAAATAAATATTTAAAAAAACAGAAGATGTTAAATTAATGTAAACATCAGCCAAAATGTCCGTGACTGAGATTAGACAACGATTTATTTCTCTTTTAAGGCAAATCTATGCAGTTGACAAGTTGCCAGACAATACTTATTTATTGTTTTATTTATATAAACAGAGTTTGGTCATTTGTTTTAAATAAAATGTTTCTTCTGACAGATTTGAACATGCCTATAGTTACCTTCTCTTAGATCTTCATGATGGAGACAAGTTGGGCATAGCCGGATCAAAACCTGCTCCCTACCAGGCTTCGTTTACAGCACAGGTTTCTGCATTAACTCATATAGATTAGACAATTTGAAACAGAAAAACCTCAGATTACTGCTTAGTCTGGGTTAAAGGTGATAGAGAATGGTTGAAAAGGGTATTAATCCTAGTTTTGTGATGTGACATGTAGCACCCAAAAAATTGGTTGGGTCTGTAATGGTTCAGAACCTTCTCATAAGGTTGTCCAAAGTGCTCTGCATGTGTGTTTGGTGAATAACACACTGTTTTGCACTTTTTGGCGTCGTTTCTGAGCTTATTTGGCAACCTCATTATGGAATGCACGTAAAACGTTGACGTCATCCGTCATCACTATGAACTGCACTCGATGATTGGCTGGCTGCCATTGCCTTCACTTTCAATGCTAATATCATTAGCCATGGGGTATTCAGTGATCCAGCCTTATATGTTCAAGCCAGAATCATAGGAGGAGGCGGGCGCAGCCAAAAACAACCGCACCCGACCTGCCGCGCACGTGCTTTCACTGGTACCCTGTCATACCACCAGCGCAGCGACTTTGCCGCAGCTCGGATTCATCACACGAGAATTGCAATTTTGCTGGGAGTACCGCAGGTTTCCGCTTCCCCCAGAGGTCCCCTGCCCATTTTTTTTAATTTAATCACCTCACTAAATGCCACTGCAGCACCGCTGCTGTCTGATTTATTTTCATATCCCACTCTGCTGGCGAATCCGCTGCTGTGTGACATCATTCAGATATCAGAGGTCTGAAAACACTGATGACAACAAGACCTGTTTCACTAGAAATATTATTTCATACAGTGCACTAACGTTACATTATTCATCAAGACATTATTTAGAGAAACCTGGGCTGAAAGTTATAACTGGGGGTGAGATGGTTCTTCAGCTTCATCTTTGCATTTACAGGAGAACACGGCGGGGAACTGGGTGTTTCAGAGTAAAAGTAAAAATAGCCTATAGGGTTTTATTGTTGAAATCAACCGGATTCACTTTGTTTTTCATCGACTGACGTCCTGCCTGAACGATCCCATCTGCTCTAGCTTGACCAGGGGCGTGTTTGAAAGTGGATGAGTGTTTTTTGTCTGTGCGGGAAGGGCTGCTCATTGTAATGTGACGTCACATTACAGTCAAACACGCATTGGCCTGTTTTCTGATGGCAATTCAAAAAAGGGGAAATACCGGAAAAGGAGATAATGACGCTGCCTGGCACTTCGTGTGTATTCTCAACAGCAGGGAGACTCTGAAACGCCATGAAAAAAATGAAAATGATGATTTTGATTCTCTATCACCTTTAAATACTTGAAGGCAAAGTGCCAGTGCATACATTTTATTCAATTATCTGTTCAAGTTTATAGATTGTAAAGAGATCAATATTTTGATAAAGGTTGGGGATACCTTGAAGAAAATAGGACCTTTTTTCCCGTGGTATCGATTTAGGTATAGAGTATCGTGTAAATTCACTGGTATTGGTACCAACTACTGAGTTTCTGGTATCCAGCCAACACTAGACTTTACCATACTGTAGCATCATATTGGCATACTATACCATATCCTACCATTATATCGGCGTACTGTACCATATCCTACCATCATATCCGCGTACTGTACCATATCCTACCATCATATTGGCGTACTGTACCATATCCTACCATCATATTGGGGTACTGTACCATAATTGTATCATCATACTGGCAAACTATACCATATTAAACCATCATATTGGAGTACTTTACCATACTATACCATTTTATTGGCATACTATACCATATCCTACCATCATATCGGCATACTGTACCATTTCGTACTATACCATATTATACCATTATATTGGTGTACTCTACCACATTGCAGAGTTTCCCACACATAGGCCAATGTGTGGCGCAGTGCCACAAATTGGATTTTCATTGCCACAGATTCGAGCCGAAGGAGGGGGGCTATGATTGTAAGATTTACAACAAACTTTGTCCATGGCAGGACGGAGTTTTGCACGCGGTGGTGTCCATGTTTTTAAACGCCACGTGTTGTTTACATTTTTATATTTTCTCATCACCCGATCAGCTTTTTATTAAAACTAGCTGTTCAGCCCATGATGCAGGTCGAATGCCACCGAATAATCATGCCTCCTGGTTACTTGGCACAGCAATATCCTTTAGGCTGACTTGTTAGTGCACATGTCTCTCCCCATGGAGTCTGGGCAAGGCAGCACCATGACCAGTGATTGTGTGCATGAGGAGCCCTTCAGCCCTTTCGTTTTTAAATCTGTATTTGCGTTGTTGTTGAGTTTTTCTCTTAACAGACATACATCTTTCCCCCCAGGGTTTTTTTTGTTGGCATGCCTTTTTCAACACTAACGCGTTGCGTCGGGCATTGTGTATCGCCGGCGCCACACCTGCGAGCTAATGTGGAATAAACTGCCCATTACTGGCTACATTCGTACCAACTGTGTTACACCATCATATTGCCGTATTATACCGTATCGTACCATCATATTTGCGTACTGTACCAGATTAATCTATCATATTCGCGTACTGTACCAGATTAAACCATCATATTGGCGTACTATAAAATATCGTACCATCATATTGGTGTACTACACCATATTATACCATTATATTGGCATACTGTGCCATATTATACCATCATATTGGGGTTCTATACCGTATAATACCATCATATTGACATATTTTACCATCATATTGGTTTACTACACCATGTCGTACCATCATATTGCTATTCTGTACCATTTTGTACCATCATATTGGCACAGTCTACCATATAGTACCATCAAAATGGCGTACTCTACCATATGGTACCATCATATTTGTGTACTATACCATATGGTACTATCATATTGGCGTACTGTACTATTTGGTACCATCATATTTGCATACTCTACGATATTGTACTGTACAATATTATTAGCGTTATATAGCACTAGGGCTGGGCGATAATTCGATAACGATATCTATCGAAAATAGACGCGCGTGCGATAGGAAAAAAAAGAGGGTCGATATAAAGTTCGATAGAGAAAACACACTCTTCTTTTTTC